>OMLM01014741.1:0-65628 GCA_900302695.1 Helostoma temminkii | reverse complement strand
TATACTATATATATATATATATATATATATATAACATATGTATGTGTGTGTATATATTTTAAGATGTGATTGCAAAAACTAATGTTGCAAGGGAATAATCAAGGTGACCTCTAAATGCCGTATGGTGTCTTTACATTTAGTAAAGCATTTGTCAGACCATATAGGTCTCTGCAAATATCTTTATACAGCTGTGTTTAGTGAAGTGCAACAGCATGTTTTGATGCCCCAGCCCAGCTCAGCACGGCCCAGTGCCCAGTAATCACTCCACTATTGGAGGGCTGGCATCAACGGCTGCACCCTCCTCACCCCCACCCACAGCCCAAACAACAGTCAGAGAGCTCTTGACAAATTGGAGCGAGTTAGCCACTCCTCAGTTCATTGCACAGCCCCGAACGCTAGTGAAACAACAGCAAAATATAAAGGCACATAAAAGAAAAAAGAGCATAGTCAGTTTCTGTCTCCTCTCTGCCTTCTTCTTTTTTCACTCTTCTGTTCTTGATCCTCCTAACCCTCACTTCTCTCTCTACCTCACACACACAGTCATCAGAAGAGGTGTTTGCGCTACATCTCGGCTCTCTCACTGTGTCATGCTCAGAAATCAATCAGGGGTTAAGCTCACACCTTCTAACAAGCTCTTCTCAGAGGTACGTCTCAGCCATGTGCTAAGGGTAGCAACAGCCAAAGGTAAAACGCCCAGGAAACAGAGCTGGGAAGACGTGCATTGAAGAAAGAAAGTGGACTGAAGAAATAGGAGGGGAAACTCAGGTCTGATGAATATGGAAGTGGAGAGGGTTTGTTCAGGCTCATACCTATGGTTTGCTTACTTGTAATTCGTTTTATCGTCATTGTTGTGCACCTCAGCCCAGCTGTTCTCATCAAGACTAGCAATTAATGTAATTTATTCTTTTGTGAGTTTAATGACCTTACGTGCGACCGAGACACAACGACAGCAGAATAAAGAATGCTGGCCGCTTGACAAAGAGTTTTCCCGGGCCGGGGCTGAGACCTGCCCAGGAGTTTCTTTGACAAATGCAGAGTCCTGGGAGCCTTCCTCTCACAGCTGGAGAAGAATTCTCTCAGTAAACAGACAGAAGCCTTGTTCTTCCACTAAAATAAGATGGGAAGGATTAAAGGTGAAACACACACTTCAGACAGAATATAGGTCTGATGTTTTCTTCCGCTTGGCCCTCCCCTTTTCCTTTCCACTTAAGTGTGTTCTTGCTTCCGCTGTCACTTTTATTTTTACTTTGATCGGTAGTTGAGTGTCTAAAGCTGTCAATGTTTGTAGACCAGGCTAAAACTTTAACAAAGAAAATCACTCCTCACACCTTCATTGCTTCAGTTGTTTCTTTCTTGGCACTAGGGTTGTCCTGCCATTTCAGAAGCTTCATTCTACTATTGTTTACTGTTCAAGCACAGTAACAATAGGCGTCAACTGAATAATATTAATATTGACAGACTAATATTGCATACAGAACGTGGTACATCTAAACTGTATAATTATTGACAGTGCATGGCTACTCACTGTCACATGATCATTGAATCACTGTCACGCTCTTCAAAGCTGTTGTGTTACGGTAATTGCTGCCTGGATGAAAGTGGCACTGTCACCCTGAGAGAGACCGGTCCTATCACCAACAAAATGCATCATGGGATGAAAGTGATTGCTCTGAATTGTAAGTGATTAGAGTTTGTCTAGACGTCTCAGGGGGTGATTGGATTGATTCGATGGCAGGGAGTAAATCGGACACTGGAACGTAATCATTTTAACTCTTTGTTGTACCAGGATTTCATACTACTGATGTTCTTTTATGACTCACTGTGCACTGAATTTATCGTTATGGTTTTTAATGATCTTTATGAAATGATAATGATTTTAATTTTATTAAAATGACTATTGTATTTCTAGTAGTACAGATATTATTATTATTATTATTAGTAGTAGTGGTGGTAGTAGTAGTAGTATCAGTAATCAGTCACATATAAAACATGAACATATAGGGGCATGCAATTTAGATCAATTGAGAGAATCATAAGACAGAAAGAGCAGCTTATGCAAAGTCTTAATATATTATTTCTCCTCATTAACTGAATGCTATTTTGCTTAAAACACCAGTCTAACGTTGCAGTTCATTGATATGAAACATACACTAACACGACCCGTTCACTAGCTGGTAATTCCAGCTTCCTGATCCATGTATAATAAAAACTACCCTAATCGTTCTATGGTCAGGTCTCAGTCTTTTTCCCCAGACCATGTCTTCATTACATGCAGGATTTAAATATATATTGGTAGTGAATGTGACACTGGAGAGCAGTGTTGGATATCAAGTAAAGTCAAGGAATAAAACCCTGCGACATGTTTCTTAAGGAAAGATCTGAGAGTGACCTGGTCCTCATAACCAGGATACAAGCAAAATACTATATTTGTTAGGTTGAGGATCCACCAGGTAAGAAGCCACTCATAGGACCACCAGGGTACCTGCTGCATTGTGAGTGGATTCATTTCTACCAGAAGAGGACAAATTAAATTTTTCATTGCTAACATTAGCCAATGGTTATACTACTCTGAGGGCTCACCTGTGTTTTATTAGAGCTCAATGGTCTCTGAACTCTTCTCTTGTGTAGTGCTGCAGGCAGTGTGGATAATGTTAAGCTATATAAGGTGTTGGCTAAGAGTTACCATTTAAACACAGAGGACTTGGCAACAGTGGCACTCCTAAAATAACAGAGCAGTGTTTATAGCATTAGCCTATTGATTCATATATTTTGGAAATTATGTTATAGCTGTTTTATTTACCTTAAAGTGGTCTCCAGTGGATCATTGCTTAACTTATAACATTATTATAGTTGTTTGGTAATGGTCCTGTATCCCATTCAGACTTGACAAAGTGCCTTTGGCATGCCTGAAGTAATAGATGAAGTGTCTATAAGATTGTGTCTTGTTGTGTCTGGCAAGAAGAGAAGAATCCGGCCAAGTGGCTCACATCCAGCAGCTCAAAGAGACTGGGTGTCAAGAAGTGCACTGTAGTTCACAATGAAATACCTCAAAACAGTGGAACTACAGCAATTGACATTATAGTGATCCTTTCACATTTCCAGCACCATGTTAAACGATGAATTAGAATGTAGCTGACATCCTTTTATAGGTTGAAAGGGATAATTTACCTGATGCAGACATCGGGAGACTCTATTTGGCCATGCTTAAAGACATTCATCTGTTTGACTCATCTCCCATCCAGTTCAACCATATCTCTCACTTATTGCGTGTGAAGCGTATGTTCAACTTTACATGCCTGGCTCTCTCTTTACTACATATAACATTGTATGATTCATCCATAAGAAAACTGTTCTGTTTGATTTTTGCTAATGTTTAAATTAAGTCTGTCAAATACTGTAGCTTTGTGGTGTCAGGGAGTGATTACAGGAAAATCTGTGAAACAAGGCAAAATCTGCTCTGGAAAAAAAAGCACACACACACAGAGGATGTTTTCTTCCACTTAGCTCATTTGTCATGCATGGAACAAAAGCAGAGAGGGGTTTCAAGGACAAGGTTTTAGACACGTCTGCTCTATTGATTGGTTAACGAGCCTGCATTCAGACCACTTCCACATCGAGGGGAGAGCGCCGCACAGACACAATGGAGCACATTTCTCGTGCTCACAATGCGGGCTTGCAGCGGTCGGCTGCCTGCTGAGGAAACAGGCCCACACTCAGGCCCTCTGCCAGGGGGGCCCTGCCAGGGGAGATGATGGAGAAAGGGACAAGTGTTGAAGGGAACACTGACAGAGAAGAGATGTTGAAGGAGGGTGGATACATGGAAAGCAAAGACAAAGGGAAAAGCAGGAAAGTTGAAGGGAGTGAAATGGGAACAAATGGGAATAAAATGTGATAAATGGATTGATGTGTTTTTACAGTGAGTACTGCTGGGAAGAAGGGGATTGGAATGAAGAAGGAATGGTACAGCAGTTAGTGGAGTATTAAAAAGTGGAGGTGAGGGGACAAGGAAGGATTGATGATAAGTAATTAAGACAAAACGAGGAGAAGCAGATGAAATATTTAGGAATTTAGTTGGCAAGAAGAAATTGGCAGGTTTTTGTTTGCTCAGAGGGGAATAATAGCACAGTATAGAAACAGCACTGTAGGTTTAAAGATGATGAGCTGAACAATTTGATGCATATGGTAAAAATGTGCACTATAAAGTGCCTAGCAGAAAAGAGGACTCACAGAGGAGTTTTTTTTAATCTTTTACCAGTGCTGGAAGAAGTTTTTACATCTTCTGCTCAAGTAGAAACAAGTAATATAATGTGAACTAATTAACTACTATAAAATTCTGCACAGTAGCAGAGGTGCTCAAACTTCAATTTATTTATTTAGCTTTATCCATCTACAAATATTACACTGATAGTTTGCACTGTTAGATTTTACATTTAAAACTTGATTCGCTTCTTAAATGTGAAGTATGATTATTGACCAAACGCCCAATCCTTCTGTGAAGTAGCTGAAAGTGTAAATTGTACTGTTAAGTATTGATTGATTGACAAAATATTTATGGGCTAGATTGTTAACTACACTCACTGACCACTTTATTAGGTACACCTATATAATCTTAAGGTTGATGAGGTTGAATGAGGTTATTGTAATTTTTAAGTATGTTAGATATTCAGTTGTATCAATACATAGCAAATATTTCAATCATCTTGGACTGTAGGAAACTGTGGATAGTGTTTTTATAACATACAGCATATTTATATTGTGGTATTTCTACTTTTACTAAAGCAAGTACTTCATCCCTCAAAAAAAAAAAAAGGACGACACTCAGCACTGACAATGTCCTTGTTAAATGTGAAAGGTAAGACTCCCTGGTCCCTTTGTCACTGTAACACTGACTCTGTAATGGAGAAAATCAGCCACAGCACATCTGTATTCTACTTAATTTAAAAAAAGCAACTATTTCATAGAAAAATTTTGTAAAATGAAGAAAATTCCCCACCGTTTCCAGTTTTCTTTTTCCTCCACCTTAAACCAGTCTTACCCCACGCTACCTACTGTCCTCTCAAGTCTTTAAAAATACAGTTCGTCTTGTGTGCTTGGCCTCATTGCATGTGACACACTCCTGTTTCTGGCTCTCACTGGTTAGGTGCACTGGACCCTCCCTATGCTCGACTAAACTAGTCTGCCTTCCTGTTTGCCTGTCTGTCTGTCTGGGTCTAAACTTGTCCTATCTGTCTGTTTCTGTGTGTATCATTGTCTTTTTCCTCAGCTTTACCGTTATCAGTCTGTCTCTGTCTATTTCCTCCATCTTGAATGTCTGCCTGTTTTTATTATCTGTCACTAGCTGTCTTGTCTCATCCTTTTGATATTTCTGATTGTTTTGTTTTTTTCTTGATTTGTCTCCGGGTGAATCAAGGACACATTCCCATCAGTATTGCTTTCTGTCGTTTGAGATGAAGTGTGTTTTATTAAACTTGCAGGAAGGGTAAATCAGCAAATTTGGAAGAGGAGGAGAGAGACAAGTGCAGTCTGAGTGTACTTTAGTACTTTAGGAGAAGTCAGTGGCTGACCCCCTTTGTTTTTTTTTTTTGTTTAGATTTTTTTTCGTCTGTTTTTTGTTTGGTTTTGTGCACGTGTATATTGGCCAAGCAATGAGTTGTGAGTGCCCAAACCCCCATGCTGTACTCAGATCTTATTTTCATGGGCTGTAAAACATTGAGTTGTTAAATTTCTTTATGCGTCCTGCTCCCCTCGCGCCCCAAGGGCTCCTGGTGTGTTTTAAATTGAATGATTGCCTGCAGCTCTCAGATTGTTTAACCTCTGCAGTGGCACAAACTCCTCTGTAGGACAGTATTTTTAGAAGTTGTGCTCACGTTTCCTCTCTCTCTCCACCTGAGGTAACAGTGAAAAAAAAAAAAGGCCATTTCTGGGGAGGTCCAGTGTGCCATGCTCAACATTGTGCACTTTAGTGTGTGTTGCATGCGCATACCTACATGGAGGAAGGAGAAAAAGTGCCTAGAGCTGTGCATGCATGCGAGACAGTACGAGCGTGTGTGCATACAACCACGTGCATGTGACAATGCCTACCGTTTTCCTTATTTATGACCCTCACCTCCGTCCAGGCTGCCAATTTGTTGGCCGAGCAGAGGGAGGGGAGGCAGGAGGGAAAACGAGGGGAAAAAAGCAATCGGGCGATTCTGAGGTGAGCTCTGTTCTGGGCCCGTTAGCTTTTATGGCCCACTAAAGAAGAAGAAGAGAGAATGAACATCCTTCCTGTCTTGATTGACTTCTACTTCCCCAGCTCTGCCACAAGCTCCTTTTCTCTACTCTCTTAAGTAGCAATAATAGACATTCTCATACCTACCCTGGAAACATTTCTCCAGGCTGTATGAAACAAGCAAAAAGAAGTACGACAAATTACCTCCCATAATCATACTGCTCTGTGAGGTTATTATTGTAGATTTAAACAGCTATACTTGGATGTCACACATGGCGAGACGGCCTCTTGGGCCTTATCGGGTAAGCCAGATATGTAATAAAGAGCAAGTAAGTGGTAATTACAAACTGATAACTTTGGCAAGGACACAAAGGGGATTTGATGAAGTTGTAAATGTGACAGTCATGTCCTCCAGCAACACAGGCAGCTTTCTCACTCTCCAGGTTTGTAAACTCCTGCAGCTCTTGGTCACACTTTTATTTGTCTTCTCATGTCTCATTAGCAACAAGTCCTCCAATCTTTGAAAAAAAACAAAGAGGTCATTTGTGCCTATACCACCTATACCAGTGTAAGTACCAGCTATAGGTACCCTAGTCTGTCATTGTTGTCATGGTGATAAAGTAGGACAACAATGAAAGCACTGTGTGGTTGTAAGTTGTTTGGTTAGGTTTATAAATAATAAACCTACTTGGTTAAGTTCAGGAAAAGACTCTGGTTTTCCATTAAAAACACTGATCTTCATCATCATAGTAATAAGCAGTCATGGATAAAAGAAACAGTACTTGCTGGGGATGAGTGAAAATGGAAATGGAGATTTTTTAGATATTTTTTTCAGTTTCCTCATTAGTCATAGGGTTTTTTATATCGGTATGAATCTCATTAAAGTGGAACTTGTGATTGTATTTTTGTATATTTAGGTGCCACAAAACCATTTTTCAGTCCCATACCACTTATGTTTTTATGCAATGTATGCACATCTCTCAGCTGCTGTTATTTGTATTTGCCTGCAGTTTTTGACAGCGTCTTATGGGTTTGTGGCTTATAGTCTGCCATGCCATCCATTCCTGCACTATGCTATAAGAATGCAGGAGGGAAAGCCTGGGCTGCTCTTGTGACTCAATACGCACACCCCCATGGACCAAGACTTAGGGGAGTGCATGTGCTGATGAAAAAGTAATGTACTGTGTCTGCAAGGTACTGCTTGATTTTTTTTTTTCCCTCTTGCTTCTTTTACTCCAGAACCTCGTCTCCCATACCAACCTGGGACCTCTTCAGCTAAAAACAGCTAGCAAAAATGCTTTCATGTCAGTTGGTCTATGTCTTCCTCGCTGTATTTCTGAGGGAGAAGCCTTAGATATGATTATGAATACAGTATGGATGCTATAAAAAGTACTTGTTTGAGTAAGCGTAATGGTTTTATAACTGCAACTATCAACAATCCTAAAATCCTCTGACAAAATCCCAGTGACCTCACGTCAAAACTCATTTCTACTTTTACCTCTAAGTAAACTAGTAACTAATGTAGAAAATTAATCAAAAAGCAACAATGTTATAATGGCATGATCTAGAAAGACAACATCACATTGTAATAAATATAGTTTGGCATTAGAAAGCTTGTGGAGAATGGCTTTTTTGGTAATGTCTAATTAACCACCAGTCTGCAGATTAAAGTATAAAGACATGTTTTAGTGCAGATATTCTGTAATTCTCATTTCTATAATTTTAGGACTTTCCTAGTGATTAAACTGCCTGAAAAGACAAAAACAAGCAACAGAATGTTAAATATACGTTAAGGTTAAACAAAAAAACACTATTAAACCTATTAAAGTTAATTTAAGTAACAAACTAACACTCTCTGTCTGGCTCCCTCACTTATCTGCACATATGTGCTGGAGTAATTGACAGCTCAAATATGTATAATTTAAGGGCTCTGTTCTTATAAAAGACTTTTGGCTGGATTGAGAAAGTGAAATGAATGGCGAGAACCTCATCAGTACTGTTTGCCTTTCGCTTACACTGTGTCTCTCTCTCTCTCTCACACACACGCACACACACGCACACACACACACACACACACACACACACACACACACACACACACACACCTTCTCTAATATCAAAGGGCTCCAGCGAAGAGAAACAGTAGCTCCACAGTGTCACAAGTGAGTCACTTAAAGTAGCAGCATTCATTTGATTGATGGCCTCTATGTGTTTATGTGTGCGCTGGAGGTGGGGGGGTGTAGAAGTGAAAGGAGAGCATGGACGAGGGATTGATGCTGCACTAGAGAGTGGTGGGCCAGGTGAAAGAGAAAAGGAGGAGTGGGTGGTAGCAAGGGAGTTGTCCTGCTGTACGTTAAATCTATCTTCCTCACTACTTCTTCAACTATGGCCCTTGTGTCCTTGTGCGCTGAGTGCTGACTAAGCAGGGTTTGTCTTTGTCTCCTTCCAAAAAGACCATAACCTTATTAGAAAAGTTTATCCAAGGACTCTGTGTTCACAAGAAACTTTTCTTTTTTTGTAATTTAGACTGTACACTCAAGCAGCATGAATAAAATGCTTGAGATTGAAATCTGAATTCCAAAGTCCTTTCATATTTTGATAACTGTGCTATGGAAAAAGTAAAGTGAAAGTAATATTGCAAATATATACTGACAGTATTATTTAGCCTTCAGTGGTTGCATTACATACAAAATTTGTGCCGAATTCTGATGCGTCATTTATATTTTTGATTTCTCCATTTGATATATTGTTGTTAGTTCATCTACATTGTTCTGTAAACGTTACTCTTTCCTAACATTCATCAAATAGACCATTTTAATTCACTTCACCAAATCACTTGCCAATTTCCTTAAGCATACAACAGTTCAGAGCTGTCTTGAATTCATATGCTGTGCTATGTATACTCAGCATAGCCCTTTCTCCACAGGGAGCCAAAGCCCATTTGCTGGCCGGGCTCGTGTGGCAATCATGGCTCTAACACATACAGAACAGCACATTAGCATAAAATCGGGCACATACGTGTGGCACAGCCAGCCAAAAGAGACATAATTGCCATTGACAGAATGAACAAACACATGAAATCCCCACATTAATTAGAAAGTCAAATGTAAAAACTGTCAGGAGTGGCAGGCAGCTGTCATCCATCATCACTCTCATTGGAATTCCACGGTAATTCATTTTCTGATGCTTAATTTGCTTCATTTTGCTGTGGACTTAAAGCATAGCATGTTTTAATTATGGTTGCCCTGCACAAAGTGGTCAACATAACTACTGTGGAGCAAGTATGGTGGTATGTTTAAGTCCTGAGATGACCAACCAAATTAACTTGTCAAGGCAGTTTAGCCCGCAGACAGTTGATTGATTGATTATTTTTTTTAATAATTAAGGATAAAGCAGACATAATTACCAAAACAAATACATGTCTATTTGAATCAGTGGTGATTATCACTAGATATAAATAAAAGAAAAGTTATTTATCACTAACATAGAAACAAAAGCTCCACATTTGTTATATATATATATATATACTGTATATATTTATTGTTATTTATTTTTTATTCATATGTTTAATCCTGTCTTCTCTTTTTCATGTTCCTGTTTGGCTCTGGTGGACCTGGACATCAAATCACCTTCCATTCCCTACTCAGGTAGTTTCATTTCTCTGTGTTTATACTTTAGTTATCACATCTATGCAAAAACATAAACAGCTACAACATATAAAATCGATCAAATATATTTACAAATATACTACCTATTTTTATTGTCTTGCATACTGCATGGATATTGTAATTACCTGTACCTGTGCAGCTTTAACCTTTAACCCTTTACCAAACACCTTCCTACAATACCAAGCTTCCATTTATCTTTCAAAGGCATCAGGTAAGTTAAAGCTGGAGCAGTAACTATTAGAGACAGCATGTACAGAAGATATGTGTGGGTGTGTTCGCACTCACATGTAAGTGTGTTTAGACAGTGTGGTTAATGGTTGGTTGGGCGCTCCTGTCCTGGAAGAGCAGCTCCTCTAGACAATGAGTGTCCCTTCCGGTTAAGAGTCCCTCTGTCCATGTAACACAAATAGTGGAGGACACCTGGTCACCTGCAAGAACACGCACAATTGATCTCATACATGTGCACCTGTGCTCCCTCTGTCTACTTCCTTCACTCTCTCTTTCTCTCTTCCAGCCTTTACTACGCTTGCCTTACATGGTGGGCTTCTGTCTCTGTAGTTGTAGGAATGGCAGTGTGCACATTGATCCCTCCGTACACATTAGTGTCGCTCCGGGCACGCTAGTACACTCCTTCTGTCAGGGAGGTTAAGATCAGACGGTTGTTGTTGCTGAACTGTGGTGCAAGCCCCTATAGAAGGACAAGTGCATAGTGACCTCAGACAACATACCTTTTACCCCACAGCAAGCTGAGCTGTCAATTACCTGATTTACCTGAATTCTCTTTGATGATAAATGTATACAGAATACAGACTTGCAAAATATGCTTTTTTATAATGTGTTCTGGCTTGTATGACTTTTATGCAAAGCTGTTTCCATTCAGCAACATGGTAATGTCAGCAATTAAATGGAACCATTGTTGACAAGAGTAGTTGGTATGTCGACAGTGATGCTACTGGGATACAGTGGTTAGATGTAATGAATATATGAGACTCTAATCGAACTTGGGTGACCAAATGGACAAGATGTAGTTATTACATTGTGCAAATATTCCTCTGTTCATCCCTTTCCATATTAAAACCGCAGGCTGATTGATTTATCCCTGTGTAAAATTCTTATTGCTCGCTGCCAATGATAAAGTGACCATATTTCTCATTTGAAGACTCCCCAGACATTCGCCCTTTGAAAGCAAAGGTGAAAAAAAATCTCAGTGTCTTCCCCTGTCCGAATAACCCTCCCTTTTCATCTTCACTCTCTCTTTACATGTCCAATCGTTTATCTATCTGCCGCCAAATTCATTTCAATTAGAGCCTGTGTCGGCCGCTCCCTCTCCTTATCGATTGCTGCCCCTGGCAACTTGGGGCACGAGCTCTTCAAGATCGGCGTTGCATGAATGGCACATGTGTGAGAGTGCTGTTTACGGTTTTCATCCTGGCCTGAGACACAGCGGGCACCTTCGCCACTGCGATCAACAATAAATATGAGCAGTGGCAAACAATTGCCCCTTTAACAAGGGATTAATTGTGTCAAGATGGAGTGAGGTCAACTCAGAGGTCGGATAACACTGCACATTCCTAATGTGTTTATATTCATTAGTTAGGAACATTAGTCTTTGCCTTAGTAGCGCCACTGTCCATTGATTTTCTTCCCTTTGTTTTTTAAGGTGTGAAAGACTGCGTGTGTGTGTCTCTGTATGTAGTATTTATTCATATGCAAGTTTGCACACTGCTCAAAGTGCCTGAGCATGGCACTAGCTATTGAGTCTTGCTGGATCAATATTATAAAAGCCTATAACGGTGGCAGTTAAACTCATTTGTCATTTATTGTCGGTGGCAGCGGGGAGGTGAGAATCTTCAGAGAAGAGACAAATGTATCAATCTATTGCCGCGTTAACTTCCTTTGCCGGTCTCTAAGTGTGTCATCATCCAGGAATCATAACTTGAGGCAAAGCTCTGTCATGTTCACTGACGACAAGTGATTAGGTGGGACAGTGTTGTGGCTGGGCGGGGAAATGGAATGAGTGGTCATTTGTTTCTGGGTGTTAAAAGTGAGGGAGTGAACATTGAGCCGCCGTTGCCTGTCCCCCGTGGCTGATGGAGATACACTGACTGCATGTTTACATTTGGTTTGCGTACATGTGCTGGTTAGAGTGTGCGCACGGGGGTGGGGGGCTGCCTGTGACGGGAGGACAGTAAAGCAGGTCTTAAATTGAATCACTTTCACGTTAATGCAGTTGACATTCTTTACACTGTTTCTCTGACAGCCTGCTGTAATGGTAGGCTGAGGTAGTAAGGATGCTGCGTAGCCCCCCAGGCCTGAATTGTATTGCAAGCCATGTAATTTTATGGCCATTGTTTGATGTAACAGAAACAGAGGCCATCAAAGTTTGTTTCATCTATACTTTAAACACATGTACCTATTGATTAAACTAAAATACATTATGGAGGAGCAAAGGACTTTTCAGTCAAATGTAAATTCCACCCATCCATTATCATAGTTGCTTCTCCTCTTTAGGGTCATGTGATGTGGTCTTTCCCAACCTAATCTGTTTTTTGTGTTTTTGTTTTTTTTTAGTCAGATTCCTTCTCATCATAGTGAACCGTTATGCTTATTTTTAAATCGGAAATCCGTCTCACTATTTTACAGAAAAAAGCCAAGCTACTTGAATGGAATCCATGGACCACTTCCTCTGTAGAGCAGTTGCTCTGTACATGCATGACAACATGCAAAATGATTAAATATACTGTGTACTAGTGCCTGGCATGTTATGGAAACAGAACGTAAACTGATAATACATGAATTGCTGCATGTAGTGGTTGCTAGCAGTTAGAAGTAACCTTAAACTTAATATTGAGCCAGAAATGCAGTTCGTTTTTAAGTTTTCTAAACTGGAAATTAAAATCAACACCTGCTTACAAACACTAAAACTTCTTATAAGTGAAGTCCTGTCAGTAAAATTTCATAGCATACTAAAATTTAGACGAAAGAAGGTGAATTGGTACGCTCATTCCAGCGTGTAAAGTTTGGTCTGAATGTGTGATTAGTGATAAAAAATGTCCTGCAATGTAAGAAACTGATGTGAACGCTTGTTTTATGGTTTGAAAATAGTTCATCAAAGTGTTGCGAAGTCATCTGTATGTTCCTTTTTTAACACTGAGACAAAGTGTGTTCCATCACATACTATCATGTCAATACGCTGATGATGATGCCTTGCGCTGTTTATCACCTTGCTTTCCATTTGCACTCTTGTCTTTTCCAATGAGAAGTGGCACTCAAACTTTTTTCTTTCATGTCAGATTGTTGTATATGCATGTGTACTGTATGTGTATGCATGTGTGTACCTATGAGCACAAAATGAAATCCCCAGGGATGCTGCTGCTTCTCATTCTCCCTTCCACCTCCTCCTGGCACGCTCTTCGTTTCCCCCTAAAGCTGTAGCTAGCTATTTATAGTGTGAAGACGGGAGAGACCATCAAAGCTTGTTCTATATATCAAAGCCTATCGGATCGTCTCCACTCCTCTCCTCGCACCACGCTGTTCTTCCAGCTCTGCCATTCTATAACGGAAACCATGGAAAACCCCAGAAGAACTCCTGCTCCCTCTGCCCACCAGAGAGCTACCAGCGGGGAGAAAAAGCTCAGGAGGGGTTGGGAAGGGAGGGAAGAGTGTGAATGTGTAAGCGAGAGAGTGTGAAAAGGGTTCGTATATTTACGCATGCATGTGCACAAACGTAAATCTTTCTGTTATGCCTATGTGCATGCACGTGCTGGATCCTAGGTATCGGCGGCCCAGAGTTTGATGCGACGTGGCACTTGTTGTCGCCACGGCAGCTAATGAAATTACAATGAGATCTGGGAGACCCACAGTGGGCAGGCCCCTCAAGGCGCCAGCGCCTGAATCCATATTAAACTAACTGTTTCCCCTCTAGCATGCACTCCTTTTCCGTCCTCGTCCTTGTGTGAACACATAGCAGGAAGAAAAAGAGGAGCAGTGGTCCACTGCAACAAGACATCTAATGCTGAGCATATAATGTGGCTTTAATAGGAATGCAACCTGAGTTCAGTTACAGATATGGCTATTGAAAAAAAACCATTTTGTCATGTTTTTTAGCCTGCTATTCACATCATGAGATCCAAATGAACCGGTATGGATGCTTTCTGGAAGAAATGTTTCAGTTTCATGCCCGTTGAATGTGGCTTTCATAGAAGAGTGTACAACCTATGCATTTTTGATACTTTTATTTTGGGAAACGCTCAGAGAGAGATAAAAAGCCAGTAATTTTGGAAACACCTCAAAAAAATGTCTTTTTCTTCAACCACTGGGGATGTGGGAATGAGGGTGTATTTATTTACTTGTTTTGTTTTGTTTGTTATCAAGAGAGACCTGCTAGAACAATAAACAGTACTTTAGGGGAGAAGGAAAAAAGTTAAAAACAGGTTAAAGCATCCTGCTGATCAAAGGTACTGCAAAGTGTATGTAACTTAAATCTTAATTTTCTATAGGACCATCTAATTGTGTTGACCAAAGTCTTTATGATGCATTAAAGGAATACACACGTTGTATAGACAGTATAATGCACCTTTTTCTGAACGACAGACTAATACAAACTTGTCTTCTTACTGTAAAGTTATGCCACTTTCTGTTTTGTTTTGTTTTTTTATTACACTGGAGCCTTCTTTATTAAAAGCGTACAGTAAGTGATGCTTGGAACCACATAAAGTAGCTCACTCACTGGGAAAGTTGTATCCGACACAACGCACTCACAGTAGCTATGCCTGCATCAGCTTTAGCCAACATACCCATGTACAAAAAGCAAAAGAAATGTCAATGGCAAACAGTTTCACTAACAATAAATAGTCATTGTACTAAAAGTGACTTAGCCCAAAAATTTGCCATATTTGTCTTACTCTTGGCTTCGCTGCTGGTCTTCTGCAGGTCGATCGCTTGCTCTGTGTTACTCTGGGTCAAACATTGAGTGCTTTGACACTGTGGTTTTGCCTGTAGCCATGTCTTCAGAAGAACACTCTGCTGACCTACGGTAGCACGTAGGTCTCAGAACACCCTCGGCAGAGGCAGGCGAGGTTACCGTGGACTTGTGAACAGGAAATGCACCGTATTCCAACACCACTTTTTCAGGATTTGATTGAAGAGACAGAGTGTGAAGTGGCATGTGAGGGACAATCCTTGGCACATTTTAACCAAATTAAACACTTTTTACCCCATTTTAACTTCTGAAAGTGTTCATTTAATGGAACACTGAAAACCAAAATGGATTAGCCCCCCAGGCCTGAATTGTATTTTGTGGCCATTGTTTGATGTAACAGAAACATAGGCCATCAAAGTTTGTTTCATCTATACTTTTAACACATATACCTATTGATTTAACTAAAATACATTCTGGAGCAGCAAAGGATTTTTCAGTCAAATATAAATTTCACCCATGCATTATCCTATAAACTGCTTCTCCTCTTTAGCGTCATGGGACTTCTAGACAAGGCTTCTTTACATTAGGTGCTAGTTGAGGTCTGTGCTTTCAGGTAGACTTGCCCGTAATCTTTCTCTTACTTCTTGTTCTTACACTTCTCATGTCAGTATTTAATCTTGCACATTTGTGTGCAAAATTACATTTTTAGTGCCCTCTGAGGTCTGAATATCCCTGCAACACACAAAATTCTGTCAAAGCAGAAAGTGTTATTTTTAGATGTAGGGCCAGGATTCATTAACAGGTCTAAAGTAAACCTGCATGTTCTTGACAATATTAGGACCGTAAATTGAGTGTGTGTGTGTGTGTGTGTGTGTGCACCAGCATCTGCAAAAGAAAGAGAGGCATTATGGACCCTCGATGCAATTAAGAGTCTGTCAAGCTGGTGTCAAAGGTGCACACAGACCTGCCCATGCAATACACACACATGCACAAACAAACACACACACACACACACAAGTGTACCTGACTCTTGCAGACTGATGACATTGTGCTCCTTTCGAATCATGTGCCCCTTTCTTGTGGGATATGTCAGCATGCCTGTATATACTCTGTGTGTGTGTGTGTATGTGTGTGTGTATGTGTGTGTGTACATGTGCACGTACAGCCTCAAACATGTTGAAATATGGCTCCCATATTTCACTGCACCCACAGCATTTGTAAATGCCAACTGCTTTCTTGCATCCCCCACTCTCCTGCGATTAGACCATCCCATGGAGGCTTGGGCTTTTAAGAAATTGAAGGAACAATCCACTATGTATGGGGAATGATGGGTACTGTGAAATGGCTGCACCACAAAAGTCCCCTGCCTCCAAATATCAGGAATACATTGTAAACAAAGACGGATGCTCTAGTAAACACATGAAGCAGAGGTCAGTTTTTTTTCCATATGAATCACTTTTGTAAGCCGGCTAGGTTTTAAAAGTGTAACTGTGTGTGTGCATGGATGTGTTTCTGTCTGTTGGTGGAATCCATAAAAGTGCTTTTATCACAAAGGATGATGGGAGACAAAGATCAGAGTGGATGCCCCTCCCCCCACACCTTCATCCTCTCTGTCTCTGCTCCGACTTCACACTCACTCAGTCTTTCAAATTGTCACAGTAAATGGTTGTCCAGGAGTAAATTTATAACTGCCACTTCAGCTGACAATCACATGCTATCACTAGATTCTCACTGTCTATCACTTTGGCCTTAGCAAGAATGGTGGAGGGAGTGGCAAGAAGGAGAGGAGGGCGTGATCGCAAGCAAAGAAGGGCTGGGAGGAGGTGAGGCCAATGTAGCCAGTCTCCCTTTACCTGGTCGATGGGAGGTCGCAAAGAGCGTCTCCTCCTCTCCACCTGCTTTATGTTTTATTCTGCATGCTCTTTCACTTTCCTTCTTCACATTATTTCCTTTAATGTTTTTCTTCACAATCTCTCTCCACTGTCCTCTTCTGAAACTGCTGTCCCATTTTTTTACATCCCCCTTTCTGTCTATTCCCTTGCTTCCCCACCCCCCTTTGACTGCCTCTCCCTGTGTGGGCTGGCCCATGTCAAGGCCTGTGTCTCTTGCACTCGTTTGACATGCCGCTCATAATGGTGAGATGGGGGAATACCACTCTCTGCCTGTCTCTCTCCATTTTCTCCCTCTATTCTTCAGCTCACCCTCTCTCCCCTGTCAGAATGTCATGCTGTTGCAAAATGGAGAAAATCAATTGAACGTGAGCTCTCTGAAGGCTGTCTGTATAGATGCAGTGAGCAGATTTTTCAAGCATAGATTGGTCTATACATTTGGATGGTTCTGTGTGTTTCTGTGTGTGTGTGCGCAAATGCTTGTGGAGAGAGGGAGGAGAGGACAGGAAAAAGGAGGGAGTTACTGACAGAGTCAAGCTGGGGACGTTTGTCGCTGCTCGTCACTTTTCCCGTCAGGCAACGGACATGACAGCGAAGGCGGTGAGAGGCGAGTGGCGGGCTCTCAGGACCTGAGTCGGAATGAGCACAGAGTGACAGATGGCTTCTTCATGCTCAGGCCATCATGATGGGACTGGGAGAGGAGTGAGTAGAGCAATGGACAAAGAAGAATGGTGGAAAAGGGAACAAAGAGATGTCTTGTGACAGTATCAAAACCCACCAGACATTGTAGACACTCTTCCACAGTCTGTCTGTCAGCTTTTCTTAACAGGACTGCTGGCTAGTGGTGGCAACACCAGCTGACACTTAGCACAGGTAAAAAGGGTCTGATCGACGTTAGTGAAAGTGCCCCAAAAGAGCTGATATCACATTTGGCGGGTTTGGCCTTAAACCCTTATTAAGTTTCCATTGATTTGTGTTTGGAAAATCTGTAAAACTAAAAAACCTAATATTTTCAATCAAAAATTATAGTATTGCCAATGCAACTTTTATTATTAGAACTGCATCTATATGCTACTTTCATGCTTGGCTGCAGGGAATGGACACTCATTATCTGCTTGAGTTGTTTTAAATGTCTGAATGAATAACCATTGCAGTCACATGAATTCATTTGGCTGTATGGAAACATAGCATCAGGTTTTCACTGCAGGATATGTAACAAAACTGCCACAGAAACTTCCTGTGGCACGACACACTGTTTTGCTGTTCATTTCACACTCATTGTTTAGCTATTTTTCCCCAACTGATCTGACTGTGGCTGTACTAAGACTTAAGTATTGTTATAAATATGTCATAATGCAGAGTTATCCAAGTGGTGCTTCCCTTTTTGGACGGAGGAATACATTTTGTTTAGATACCCAAGTTCCCCTATGATTTGTTGTGTCTCTCCATGAAATTGCATGGAGTTTAGGGTTGAACCACATAGTGTGATGGGACTCACTGAAAGAATAAAAGTAGATGGACATCGACAGTTGCCTTTGAAGATCACTCACCCCCTCCATCACTTTCAATTATGAATAACGCAGGACGAAGGGAAAGGACATGTTCTTAAACTGGGCATCAAGCCATATATTTGAGCCTTTTGCATGGAAGAGAGCTGTTGGTGACGTTGCAAACGGACTGACTGACTACATTCATGTCTTTGTCGCAAAAGTCTGTGTCTAGTACTGTTGGTAATCTGAAGGTTCAGTTTGGAGTAAACAGTATCACAATATCTGAGTGTAGTTGTGTCAATTTTCAAGTAGATTTTTAACTTTGTTAAAGTTTTGTTAATGCATCTGAGGGCTAAAGGAGTCATCTCTTTACAGGTGGGGAAACAGCACTTTTGAGGTTTTTGATATATGATGATGAATACCAAAATAACATACCAACCAAAATAACATACCTACTGGGCCAAGTTGAGCTGACTGAATTAAAGAAAATGAAGGACTTCCTCTGGTACTCTAACAGGGTTTAAACCAAATATGCTGCCTGTAATCTAGTATTTTAATTCTGACTGATGCAAAAATAAAACATTTTAATCACAAAAAGCAAAGGAAGATAAATACATACCTGACACTACAAGGCAAAAAGACAGGAATTTAAAAGACACACCATGAAAGCCTCTTTTCTGTTTTGACTCAGGTCACTGAAGGCGAAGCAGAAACAAAACAGACACACACAACCTTGTAAGACAAATAGGTTTTGTCATCCCCACTGAAGGCTCCCTTTTTGTCACCCAGAGGCTGGGGCTACGATGAATTGTGACATACCCTAATTCCTTTGAAATTGCAGTACAGTCGATGAAGGAGCAAACGGTCTGGCAATGACCTCCAGGATAGTGTTATTGACCTATTTTGCATACACACAGGGTGCGAGAATGGACAGGCGCTTTATTTGTGCCGTTATTTATTGGCCCGCAACATGACTGTAATGCCTGTCCAGGGACTCGGCTGGAGTGCAGTTATAGATTATCATGATTGCTAGTTATTAGTGTGTGTGTGTGTGTGTGTGTGTGTGTGTGTGTGTGTGTGTGTGTGTGTGTGTGTGTGTGTCAGAAGCACATACACACACAGTGAAGCAGAGAGATTATACTGAGCCTTTCTGTTTGAATAAAGAAGACAGAGGCAGTCTTGTGCAAATTGTTATTGAAATAGTTTTATGCCAGCCTGACTTCAAGGACAAAACTGGAACCGCTGTAGTTGATGGCAAGTATGTAAATGTTATGTGTATATATATACACTGTATCTGTACTGTCTCAAGACATAATTACGGAGTGAAAAGTGGCAAACATTTACCTTGACATTCAGTTCTTAGCATGAATCAATATTTTCCCAGAAGAGCTAGATGGAACTGAAATCTGGTCACACACAGCTCTTTTCTTTTTTCTCCCTGTCCCTATAAGAAGCACAGGATGAGGGATGGAGAGATGGATGAAGGGAGAACCATTTCTTTAGATACATGTAACCATGAGACTTAAACCATGCACTTGTTGTCTATGGCAGTGGGATGAACTTTTTCCTCTTGCATCACAGAGTAAAGGGATAAGGGCCACCCCTTTCCATCTTATACCCTTTTCATTGTCTTGTCTCAGCTCTAAATCAGCATCGGTGTTGCACTTAAAAACAGTTTTTGGCACTGGCTCAAGGTCCTTTTTTCCTCCCTTGTCTGTGGAAAGTTGTTTCTATAGTGGGCCATGTAATTTACGTTGACATTGGTATTGACTATATTTAACAGACTGATGAATGGCAAAAATAAATAAGACTTCGAGGAGAGCCCTGCGGGCCTCCACAACAATACATTACAATTAGGCCTTCAGAGAATGAAAAGGCTAAAGTCATCCAGAGGCAATTAGCTGGAACCTTCAAAGGGAAAATGGCAAAACGTAGCTCAGAAATATGACAGAAGGTGTTGCCTGTGTGCAAACATTTGTGCAGTTTGCTGGAGTTCTTTCAGTTTACAAATGTTAATGTTCATCATACTGAGTAAAGCTAAATCTCTCAAAACAATTTGTAACTTTAAAGGAAGTTAAATGGTAATTTGCTCCCTTTTTCTGCTCTGTTCTTTTTCCCTCTCCCATCTAAGTTTTTGCAGGTATATGGTATCTCTGTGGGATTAATTGCTCATTTAGCAACGCTTTTTCATATTTCACGGTTGAGAGAATATCCAAATTAGCTTTGCCATCAGGGTTCAGTTCTTCCACTGGGGCTTTGACTGACCACACTGTAGGACAGTACACCTGGCCAATCACACACATACAACTCATCAGCTGGGTGGGTCCGCTTCTCTAGACATCCACTTCCTGGCTCTCTGTTAGTGAGTTGTATTGGAGTGAACTGTTGTAGGATGATGAGGCAGACCCACTGAGATTGGGATATTCAGGCCCTTGTTATTACGGAGACCATTTATTTCTTTGTAAATTAGAATTTGACTGAAAGCGTCACAGGGTACCAAATGGACCCAGTCAATGCTGGTCTGGTGGACTGAAGGAAGGGTAACAGGGTGGTAGGCTTGCAACTGAGTGGCAGTTATTATTCAGATATGGACAGCACAGTGGCGGGTGTGCTGGAATCGACCTAATGGGGTGGGAAGGCGCAGTCGATGGCTCTCTCTGACGCTCGGCTGCACTGATATCTCCTGCTTTTCTCTTCTTTCGAGCCCCCTCCAACCTGCCATCCATCCACACTGACGTATTCTGATGACTCGTGTCATTAAAGCTAACGTCCGCTGAGGAGGTAATTAGCCAAAGTATGGCATTAATCAGCGGCTAGAGCCCTTCGCGTCTGGCAGGGTGTCTGGAACATGCTTTTTGTAGCCATGTTGGCCTCCCACAGCCCCCGTTCCACACATGGTGGGCATTAACCTTCAGAGGCTTGGTCATTTGTCTATGACGGGCTGATGCTCTCTTGTTCGCAAGCTTGGTTTCTGTATTTCTGCTGGTGATAGACCCTGTAAATGCCAGAGCTCCTTGGCCATCTATAGTGGAAGTGGTGGAGCATGGAGAAAGGACATAGAAAAATGTAGCAGAGATTATATTTGAGTGTTTTTTCCTGCAGTTTTTTAAGACAAACTACCAGAAATCTCGATTGGTTTGAAGCATACTATTGTTAAATCTACCATTTCTCACCTGTTGCCATCTTATCCTAACTAGATTAAAAGAAACCTTGAACATATGGAGCGGCTTATATATGGCTTAAACAAATACCTCTCTTGACAGTGCACTTTTGAAACCCTCAGTTAGATCAGCTACATGAAGTCCGTTTAGTGTTGACCGATGGGTCATTTCACTGTCCTCTTGCTCATCAGTGTCCTCCCAGACAAACAAATCATTGCTGCTTTGCCAAAACAAAATGGCCTCCATCAGCGCACGCACAGTGACATCTCCATCTGCTGTCAGACAAACCATTAAAAGTGCAGGGCAAAATTTCAGCCCTGTCAGTGCATATAAAGTCTCCCATTTCTCTAGATCAGCACAGTCTACCAGTTCTGCTCAGCAGAGATGGACTCAATCTCTAAACTGACTCCCATACTGAACATTTTGATTTCATTACCACCCACCACTGAATATTCATATACTTTTTTTAACTGCTGTGTCAAGTCACACCTGGAACCAGCAGGGTGTCATACATTATTCATTACTGAAAGTCAATGGGGTGTGGTCTAATAGAGTTTACTGGGGTGCCGACAAGCCCAGTCTCCACTTCCTGATTCATTAATGATGCATCTTCTTGCACATGTGAAAAGGCCCTAGAGTCCTGGAGGAACCTCTTGGCTCTCCCCATTTAACTGTTCTTGCACTGACCTGACCAGGAGATTAACACAGGGAACATGAGGCAGGAAGGGAATACTGCCAGGCTCAGTTTTCACATTTTGTAGCCCGAGTCAATTCAAATCCACGCCTCACAGGGGCATACTGCTCTGAAGGTGATGTCTGTTTATGTAAAACATGTAAAATAACAGACACACGGACAGGGCTCACAACTTACCTGGCATATGATTTACTTAATTTGAATAGTTATCTGCTGACATAAATGAAAGGCAGCTTGAGTCTTTCAAATGCATTCATAAATATCTAATCAAAGCTCAGAGATTTTATAGTCAGTGAACTAGATACAAAATTGAATTTGGTTTATAAGTCAAATCAATGAAAGACATAAAAGTACTGTAACTGGCAGAAGAAAGTTTTTACATTTAAACCTGACTGAGCAAGAGAAAATCTAAGTGCTGCTGCTTAAAAAATGATATAAAATATGTCCTGTCCCATTCCTGCAGTATGTAGCTGATAACTAAGGCAGCATGCGTAAATAACAGGTAATCAGGCAGCTGTTACAACAACTAATACCTATACATATTCTCAGCTGCACAGCATATAAAAAGCAATTAATATGATCTGGACTACTCCATGCCTTCTCAGTGAATTTGTACTTTCTATGACTGTCTGGCAGGCAATGATCTTAAACTCTGCAACTCATTATGGTTAACTAGGCTATAATTCTGCTTTAGGTGTAGACATTTTAAGTGGCTGAAGCATGTGGAGCATATCACATTTTTTCCCTGAAAATGCCCTGGCTTAGATTTTTGTCATTAATATGCTTATTGCCCTGCCACACCACTTCACCCCAGTGGGGAGAGCACATCACTCCACCCTAAATGGCAGAAGAGATCAGTATTCACACACATGCCCTCACATGACACCAGGAGCAGCTGATGATACTATTGAGCTTTCCTATCCAAGACTTAAAGCTTCATTATAAAGTTGTCTGTCTGGTCTTAAGTCTTAAGTGTAAAGAGTCACATTCAATTCATCCTCAAGTTTAACAAAATCAAAGGAGAGGAAGTTTACAGGCACAAACAACGGTGATAAAGTATTGGTCATTTCGGCTCATTCACACTTCATTCTGGCTTCTGCCCTCCCACACTCACTAAACACAGACAGTGGAGGAGTTAAAGCCATAGCAGAGACAGTAGTTGCTATATGTAGTAATGCAGGAGCTATATTGCCACCACTGCACACAGGACGGTCATGTGAGTACACACTCCTTTTGTTTAAACAGAGGCTGACTGATCGTTTATTTATTAGAGGTGCAAATAACAAGCAAACTGCATACAGGCACAGAAAAGGTTGTCACGTTCACATACCTACTGTACGTAATTATGTAAATGAATCACAGCCTTTTGCGGTTATGTAATTGCACAGACTGGCATCGCGATTGTGATTAGATTAATCGTGCAGGCCCAATATAACACCCAAATGCTTGACTTCATCTATGTTTTGTTACAGTATTTTAATTGTAAAGTTTTAGGGATTTAACTTAATCGTATACTATATGACATCTTGGCGGCCAGTTGTTCAGCATTTCTCCCATTGGTGTATATAACAGTATCATCTGCATACATTAACATTTCAGCAATATCACACAAAGGATACACCATCAATGTAAAGACTAAATAACAATGGTCCCCAAAATGGAGCCTTGTGGCATTCCCATATTACAGGCACTTGTAAGTGATGGTGTGTTATTTATCTAAACACACTGGATGTGATCTGTAAGATATGAATTATTCCAATATGGTGTTAAAAACTGTTTCTGTTTAATGATTTATTCTAAAGCTAAATTGCATATGAAGCACATCATCATCATCTCAGATATACACACAGAAGAGTTTGGGTCATGGACACATCATATATCATGAGCCTCTGCTCCTGACCTTCTCACCCCAGAGTGATAAAGGTTGCACTGCACATTAATCCTTTTGGTATTAAAAGCTTTGTGCCATTTTCACATCAGACCTGAACCCTGCATCTGACTGATAAAGCCTGTTGTAAAAGGGCACTGACCTGCAATGGCAGTTTTATACAGATTTGTGTAAAACATATAAAAACAATATATTTAAAAACTAACTTTTCTCTGAAACTTTAAAGTCAGGATTCCTGTAAGTATTCTCATTCATGTATATTCAGTTGTTTTCTTGTTTGGGATTTGTTATGACAAAACCTATGCACAAAATAGACCACTCAGACTCACACATTTTAATGCTGACATGTTTGTGTAAACATCTATTTATTACATTTTTGTTGATTTTACAGTTGCATAAGTGATTGAAATTAGACATATCATATTAGTAACATAATAGTTAATAATTAAAATAATTCCATAATTTTCCAAAGCTAATTAATGAACACTATAATTTCAGTTCACATAAAGTTTAGATTTAAGATCTGTGCGTGTGTGTGTAAAAGTGTTTCATATCCACTGCTTAGGCTACTAAATTTGAGGCTTCCTCCCTGTTCTGTTTGTGCAAAACTTGGGAAGATATTTATATCTCAAATTAAAGTGACAAAATAATCTGAAAGAATAAATGAGGAAGAAGCTCTGTAAAATAGTGACAACTTATACCACGCAGTATGTTGTGTTAGGCTTAGTTTGCTGTGGTCATTGCCACTTACGTTCCACTTATGCTTTCCCCAGCTTTTCCTGTCATTCTATTGTCATTCTAGTGTTGAAAAGTTCTGCTATTGTGGATCTACACACAAATAATGTATAATTTTCATGGCTATCTAACCTGTTCCTGACAGTACAGAGCGCTTGCCCTTTACTTCCCTGTCTGCTGTCCGTGCCTATTTCCTATCTAAGATGGAAGTGCAGAGGAATGTGAAGGCACACAGAGGGGCTGCGATACTAACTTTGTGCCTGTCCTCTACACCCTCTGAGACTGGGTTTTGTTTGAGCAGAAGCTGGCTACTCAATCAAACCTTGACCTTTTCTTTTCTCTGACATCTAACATCAGGACCACCAAATACAGCAGTTTCTCCTCTCTTTTCTACAGTGTTTGTACTGTATGTCATATTGTACATTCTCATCTTTGAGTACAGAAACACCATTTACTATACAGAAGACCAACAGTAAAAAAATGAGGGTTTTTTTGTATTATATAAGACTGGAGGGCTGTTGTTTTATGATTTTGGCACCAGACTTTTTTCAAACACAAGTGTAGAGGCTGAATAAAAGAAATGAATATATGAATGGATATCGGGGGAGAGCAATATTGATCGTGTTTCATGAGCTCACCAATCAGCCTAGTGACGTGACGGCAAGAAGCTGCCACCTGTGTTTTTGTCCCAAGATTCTCCATCACAATGCTCATGTCAAAGGTAACAATCAATCTATCAATAAAAAGAAAAACAAACAAAAGGCAGAAAATGATGCATCACTTTAACAGTGTCCTACCCTCTGGTCGCCGCAAACAAAACAATGACAACCAAATAGATTTGAACAAGTGCACTCAGCTTCCACTGCAAACAGGCATGCAGGGGTAGGGGGTGGTGGCACTAAACACAATTCAGCCTTATCGTGTCTTCTAGCCTTCCCACCCTGAAATGATTGTTTCACTCAAATAAACAGATTGAATATATCATGCATCCTTGGTGTAGATAGAAATAAATCTTTCAAATCTGCTTTTTTCTTTTCTTTTTTTTCCCAACAAAGCAATTTCTTAGCTGGCGTCCCTCTGACTGAGGAGGCTGTCTCTCATAAATTCACTCCAGCAAGTGCATAAATCTCGCTTACAGATAACATCAGGTGTGGATTGACGAGAGCTAGAAAACTAGGGCACTAGAGAGGGACATGGCAAAATCTATGCATGATTGCGCTGCTTGCACCAGTCTTTCCAGGTGTGTACATATTTCCTATGCTCACGAGACTACTTACTGTGTGTTTCAATTTTGTGGCAAGGTTTTATAGGTGCGTCTGCTGTCTGTCCTTTGTTTCCTATATTATATATACATATTTGCAGGCTCTATTTATGTGATTGATTTTAACTGGCAATTGTCCACCTGCCACAATGTTGTCCTAATTCCTTTGGACAGCTTTGGCCTCATCTCCACTCATTTTAGTTCAGTTGGCATGAGAGTGCATTTGCCCCTGATTAAACATTCAACTTTTGTCCATGATTGTCCTGTCCCATTTGTCTTTTAATCCCCATCATCTCCCAAACACTCTCATCTCCATCCTTTTGTCTCTCTGTTTCTCCCCCTCCAGCTTCTTCGTCCTTCCCCTTGTCCCTTTTTCTTTCCATTTTTGTGCTCACTCTCTCCCACCATACACCCCTGCAGCTACTTTCTGACTTGTGTGCAGTTTAATAATCATTAGGACTGGGCCCCTAATGAATAGAGTCACTCGGACTAATTGCTCACAGTGTTTCAAGATACAAGAATGCTTGGGAGTGAATGAGAAGAAATGATAATGTGGATTTTTAATGTGTCTCTTTTTAATCTTTTTTTGCAGGACATGATAAATCTTTTGGTTGATGGAGTGAGACAGTGCATCAGAAAGATGGAGAAAAAAGAAATGCTGAGAAAAGAATTTCAAGATCATTCAGGTAGAAAATTACAGCACCAGGGATGAGAGGTGGATATATTTCTCGGTATGATTTAGACGTTTGACTGGGTTAAGCTTGACAGCCACTTGTAGATATGTGTATTTAACAGGTTTGTGGCCTAAAACAAACACAAGTGTTTTTTTTAACAAACTCTTGATGCTATTAATATTCCAAATCCTAACTGCATCAGCATTGTCTATTTCTTTGGGGAATGATTGGTCCGGAAGACCTCATGCTAACACCCATTATCTCTTCAATTAATCCATTTTGGGATTATTTGCCATAGTCTGACAGACTCACACAAATGCACAAATACGTTTACAGCAACATTGTATATTGTACACTGTTGAACCTCAGCAAAACCAAGAATTGAAAGTTGTGTCCCCACAACAGTAAATTGTAAGCGTTGTGAGGTGAGGACCTTGTCACTCTGGATCAAATATATTAGCAGCCACCTAAGTGCAGGCAGACAGGTGTAGTTTAGCCCTGGAGCGACACAATGTCCTGGGGAGAGTGCATGCTGTTGTGTGTTTGTGTTCTTTGGCTCCAAACACCCTCAAAGGAGAGCGCAGGTGTATTGATTTTCAGCCCTAGCCATAGAAGGGAGGCAGATATTAGCATTAAACCCTTTTGACATGTTGTTCCCAATGAACACCACATTCTATACTTGATGTGACGCAAAAAGATTGTGCACAAGCAGCTGTGTGGATATCATGAAGCATGTGTACATTAAGTGTGGGCATGTGTGTGCGTGGAGCAACAGAATTTTTTCTGTTCTAATTCAATCAAACACACAAATCATACAAACTAAAAACATATACTCAAACATTTTTATTTATCGCAGCTGCACATTGTGCATAGGCCTGTAAGACCAGTGAGCCGTATGTGCAAAATGGGCTTCCTCTTCATGCCTAAGATATGGCCCAAAGTGCCTTTTCATTTTGTCTCTCCCTCTTTCTCTCCATTTTTCACTCTACTTATCTTTTTCCACTATCAACTGATGTTTCCTCTTGCTTCACATCCTGACTAAATTTCTTTGCCCTTTGATGTTTCTTCCTCAAGTGGTGATCCATATCCCTTTGCTACGAATGACCATGACGACAAATACATGCATATTTCAAGTCACTTTGTTGCCTAGCAACGGACAACTGTATTGCCCCATCCCCATCTTCATATTAGTGTCCTCGGTTTCACTGACGCCCTTGTGAAAGTAATGCCGCCCATGTGAAAATTGCTTCTGAGCCTGACAGGACATGAGAGTGGGGGAGGTGGGGTTACCACTGGGTTTGAGTGTCCATCAGTGACATGATGGGATAGGACAATAGAGTGAGCGGGCTGGAGTTATGGGTAGTAGCTGATGGCCTTTTGCTACCACTTAAGTAACCAGTTATGTCAAGGGCTATACTACCATACACTACCATTACCACATGACAACACTCCCTTCCTTGTATGTTTTAATTGGTTCTTTTCTTTTGATCACTTCAGCCAAATTGCAAAATACATATTGTTCCACTTATGCAGATGGTTTTTATTTAAGATATTTATCTCTAAAATTTCACAAGTTATGTACTGAAGAAGTAGACCCTATAAAAAATTTATTGACAGCAAGCCATATGGATTATGTAGAGAAGGGTACACCTTCCCAGGGAAGCAGTGATGTTGTTGATTGTTTAAATCTATTAGATCAGAGCTGCAAACCCCATAAATGAAGTTTCATTCACCTCCATTATAATTTGGTGGCAGCAATAAATTCAGAAATGGAAAACAGTAACCCCCCACCCGACTCCACGAACATTGTATGAAATGAAGCATTAAGACCCTACATTAACAATGATAAGTAACTGTTCTTCTTAAGGCTCACACACATGCACACACATTCAGAGTCACAAAAACAGCTACACACTTGGACAAGCCCGCTTAAAAACGACCAGATTTTACTGCACAGTTTATTTACATAAGCTTTTCTTTACTTTTTTTCTCGCTCTCGCTTTAACCTATTTTCTACCCTGGAAAAAAAATGCAAAATGCCATATGTATGAGCATCAGGGCAAGTGTTGTTATTTGCTCAGCCCCCGTGGCGGACTCCATTCAAGGAGACTCCCTGCGATGCATAGCTGCCATACTTTAGTCCCAGGAGTAAGGCTATGGAATGTACAAAAGGTACAGACAAAGCTTTCATAGCTGCTTTCCAACCTGTGCAATTTGTAGGTCCAGATATTTGTGGTGTCACACTGGCTTTGGTAATGCTGGTGGTCCGACATGAACAGGGTTAAGCACAGGTTGGTAAACATCCAGATTCGATCCAAACAGTAATACCAGACTAGTCTCCCTATCACGTTTGGGGTCAACCAGCATCTTTAGATGGCTTATTGTAGTCAGTATCTGTAGGATTCACATAGAATGATCAAGAGAGTTTAGTGTATTATTAGCTCCAACATCTATATTAATAAAACATAATAATAAAAATGTCTTAATATATAAAGGGTTTAAACTTGAGGCAAAGAGCAACTGAAGCATTATAATCTCATAAGAAAACTTTGATAAAGGGACACAATTGGTATGATTCATCTTTAACACATATCACAGGGTGATTAGCCAAATAGTGAAATAGCATGTTGTATCAAATTCACACAATAAAATAGGATCTTGTTTGAGCAGTTGTATGGCTTTAATTCCACTGCTCTGAACAATAGTTGACAAATTGAGTTGGTTGCCTTAGAGACAAGCAAAAAATAGCATTTCTAATGTTTTCTTAGCAAAAGAAGGCCAAGCTGTGAGAGCCATGAAATAAAAACAACCCTCCCTTTGTTGATATCAATTACCAGGTGACTGTTAATCGATTGCTGTGACGGCATAATGATTTGTTGTCCGATATTTGAAGAATGAGCAATGGCGACTCAAGCTGATTTTCTTGATTTCTCCTTTTCTTTCTTTTTTACTTTTGCGTTCCGGGTGACATTTCCTTTTCAAGACAAAGACAACTTGATGTAAATAGTCTTCTTTTGGGTTGGTTTCATCTCCGTTTGGATCCCCCTGTTGTTGGGGAACTCTTTATTTTTAAGTAACAGTGGAGAAAGCTGATTGTTCTTTTGCTCTGTAATTTTCTACTGATGGACTCTGCCAGCTCTGTGTGCAACACAAAAGCCTGCCTGACAAGTCGACAATTACCACCAGTCAATCTAGATGGAAATGCTGCGTCTGGTGCTTGTTGTTGTTTGTATTGGTTTTGCAGCCTTCCAAATCACACAACATTAAATGCTTCATACTGGATGCAGATCCAGATGCAGTTCAACATGCGTTTTTGACAAATTGCCTGCTGCTGTGATTGATTTGTTCATTGAGGCACAATAAACCCTGGGATAAAAGTCACCTCAGAAATGCATCATTGTAGATTGTAATGAAGACCTGAAGTTGGAAAAATCTCTTGTTGCTGATATGTTTGCTGAGTGGTTTTCTTCATTTCCTGTTCCCAGATAAGGAGTCTTATTTTACGGTTAGTTAGTTTTGATTACAAATTAATGGGGCTTTAAAACATGTGATAAGGTAAAAAACAGCTGATCGAGATGCTGGCAGACATGTCACAAGCGCTAGTAAGAGCTCAGCTTCTCTGACATGGCTAAATAAACAATTTGGTTGGCATTATCATTTCAAAACACACATGCATTGGTTTTGAAAGTGCAGTACCAGTGGTTTTTAATAACAGACCTCAAGTTTGACTGGCCCTCTGCCTTCACACTGTTCCATTATACTGCTGTCTCCAGAGCAGGAGCATAGTTCTATTTGGAGCCCAGCAAAGCTCTCAGTTAATGCCCTGAGGGATGCAGCATCGTATCTGGCCAGGAGCGATGCAGAGACGTCTAGTGGTGGAGGCTTTGTGGCTTGCCTTTTACCAGCACATCTGGCTCCAGAAGATTAGTGTGCTACTGGACCCCAGCAAAATACACATCACGTGTACTTATAGGATCACAAAAACAACAAGCCCCGGAAATGCTTTCCTGAGCGGTTTGCTTGGTAAGAAATAAAGCACTGCCATAAACAGATTTGATTGTGTCAGAGAATGAATACAAATATAAATGTAAATATGCAGAAATTGGATTTTTTCAAAGAATAGGGACTTAATCAAGTGGAAGTTGCTTTTAAAACATGCCATCAGTTGCCCGTGGTTCCTGTGTGGTCTCACTTGCTCCCTAATGTCTCTCAGCACTTTAGGCTTTTAATGTGCATCTTTGAAAAATGCTTGTCTGACCAGTACATTCATTTTTTCTTTTCTCCTTAATGACTATTGTGTATTTATCTGTCCCTGGTGTTAGTAAATAATACACCCTACAATCCATCGTTAGACATGTTACGGCAGCCTCGTAATGAACTGAAGTCATTTGTGTGGCAGTAATTACACACTCCTCTGATTAAAGATGGCTGTGCTGGATAGTATTTGGGTAATTATTCCCTTTTGCTCTATGTGATAAGCTCATAATGTCCAGTGGAGGGGGATGCAGGATGGGGAGAAAGTTAATGACATGCTAAGGCTGGTTGGAGTGAATATCCAGTCGCTTTTCCTCAATCACTCACTCCCTTCGCCTCTGTTGCCCCTGCAGCACGGGTGACTATCTTTATGTGTAGTTTACCAGCATGTCCACACTAGCCATGCTAAAGTAATTGCTACCGAAATGGCCTGGTTGCACTGAGCCCTCGTTATATGAATGCTAATGATGGCAGCCTTAGCTCTTTGGGGTTAACTGTAGCACGTGACTGACCCTCCAACAATGCTAATTAAACTCAGCTCTTTTTTCCTCTTCTTCATCTAATTCTGTGCTCAATGGTTGACCTAATCCTTCTCCTTATCCCTACTTGCTGTTTGTAATTAACACTTGCCTCCCTCATCTCTCTATTTAGCCGCTCCGTCAGCTCTGCCTGGTCTCCCCTCAGCCAAAGACCTTCTTCTCCAGCAGTGCATAGGTGGTATCCTCTCATCTCAACACAGGTTATATGTTCCCAAACATAGACATCACCTGTACACACAAATAGCCATTCAGTACAAATGATCCCAGGTGAGGCACAGGGAAGTTGGAAGCTAGTGATGTTAATGATTGTGCAGAACTGGCATGTTACCTGTCATACCTGGTTCAGGTTTAAAATGAAAGAAAGAAAGTACTGTACTGCACTTTTCCTCAATGACTCAGCATCAATTGTGTCACCACCCGAGACATGATATTTCCAAAACCCTCAGAAAGGGGGAGAAAAGGCTCCCCTCAATGTAACATGTCATGTCGTATGAGATGCTTAACCTCTATTGTTTTAGTCTTATCATGTCATCCTCCACCACTAGTGCAGGGAGGAAAAGTCTTCTATATGTATCATATATATTATTTTAACAAGTATTACAGTCTTAAAGGCAACATTTTGTTTGAATACTGCAATTGTGAACTGAGCAAACTGTTTGCCTGCATCTGTTTTATGAAGTTGTGATCAGTGTTTTACCTTCACTGCTGAGGCCTTTACTAAATCCTCTGAAACACACAAACAACAGGTTCAAAGCAGTTTCGTATGATTGCACTTTAAGACCTGGAACAGTGACAGCCTGCACTGTTTTAACTATAAAAAAAAATCAAACTACAAAGAAAAAAGCCAAAGTAAAGACCAAAAAAGAGACAGAATCCTGCCAACAGACCAGAGCTCAATGCCCACAGAGGGGTGCTGTGGGGCATCATCTCAGACAGCGAGCGGCACAGGGAAAAGCAGAAGAAAGCAAAGCAAATGGGCAGTGAGAGGTGGCCCCGGTTTATCTGCTGCAGCAGGCTTGGCGCAGCCTCCCAATACTCAGGGGGAGCCCAGTGCTACAGTTTAAATGAATGTAAACGAGGACGGAGGGGACTTCCGTTAATGCTTAGTAGTGCTTCAGAAGATGCCAGGAACAGGGGCTCCACAAGCCATGGTGGACCTGGCAGAGGCCGTGGCACATACCCAGGAGAGAGGCGCCAGGAGCCGTTTGTTTGACAAGGCCCAGAGATGGAGCTCATGCTAAGAACAGAGGGACTTTGTGGTCAGGGCCAGATATGCTGGAGCACAGGCAGGCAAATGAACTCACACATATGGAGAGAAACATTGTGTGCATTGTCACACAAGCTCATACACTTTGTTTTAGTATTTCCAAGACTTGCACAATCTACACATCAACGTATCATGTTGTTACATGTTGTAAAAAAAAATTATAATAAAAGGAATAAACCCTGCAAACAAGCACACTCATGCACTTTGTGTTGATCCGTCTCTGTGCATGTACAAATGCACAGTCATACACAAATCTCTCCAGGCTGTGGTCATTTTCCTGTCATGTTTTAAACAGTTGTTTCAAGGCCTCTTCCAGCCACCCATCCACCAACCCTCCCCGTCCCTTTCACCCCTCTTCTTCTCTGCCTCATCTCGCAAAGAATGAAAGTGACATTTTTGAGCCTGCATCCCTCAACTCACACTCCGCTGCGCTCCGGCTTGACAGCGGCACATTCAAGGCAGTGTCAGACTGAAATTATACTGTCTGTGAAGCTCAGTAACGAGGCAAGGGATACAGACGCGCTGAAGAACAAGCATACCCTGGAGCTGTGAGAGTCAACCTTGGCTTTTGAAGAGTGATGAGGAGTAGTGGGAAGATTCAAGTGGATAAAATGAAAAGGAGTGTTTGTTTTTATACTGCAGTTTATGGAGTCTTTTTCATCTAATATTTGAAGACTGCAGGTTCAGTACAAAGCGTGTGCAGTCTTTTAATTTGCTACAAGTGCAGTTTCCCTTTTGTAGAAACACACACACTTTGATTAAACTAAAAGATGGGGTGATTTTTATATCGTGTTACATATACCGAACTATCATTTCAAAGGTAAAAACACTAAAAGCATGTGTACTGAATACTAAATGTGTGATTGTGCTGCAGTCTCCAAGAGAACAGCTCTGTTAACTATGTAAATGAGCCAAAGCACGACATCATGGTTAGCAAAAGGTCAAAATACTCCACTGAGCCTCCAGCTTCACATCACTGACAGCTGACACTGAGACAACCCCCCAACAGCAGGAGCACTGTTTGGTAGCTGCACGCTGCTGACTGTCACTTTTTGCAGTGGTGCTCTTGCCTATGCAACTTGGATATTTTGTCAGCGGTTATGTTCACAATTCTGTAACCCCTTGACCTCAATCTATGTATCTAAATACTAATGGTATACAGTTTTTTAAAATGTTATGTATATTTACATATACACAAGTAACAATGACCTCTTTAAGTGGTAGGAGGAAAAGAAAAAAGGGGAAAGTAGGACTCTGTCTTATGGCATGGTGGCAGTATCATCCTCAGGAGGTATTGTGTATGTGACTCTTCCTTATCTGGCAGTGAATGTTCTGTTGAGTCATTCCCTTCTACTCTAACTCAGATCATGTGCTGCATACTGGAGGCTAACCTTAATGGAAGATTCTTACTCAATCCTCTACCCGTGACAAGTGTGCTCCCCGGCCAAACTGCAACTGCTACTAACAGAACTCGTGACACAGCCCAGAAAGGAGCCCAGTGTAGACACAGAGAGAGAGAGAGAGAGAGAGAGAGAGAGAGAGAGATGGGGCAGAGAGAGGAGGGGCCAGTGGATGCCATGTCTTTACCTTCCTATTAAATTAAAATAAAAAAACAACAAATCATTGGCATATTCTGCAGCCATGGAAACATACCTTGTGACAGTGCCTGCCCCCTGCATGAGCTGCCCCCTCCATGACCCACAGCATTCCATGTCAAGCCTGAAGCAGCAGGGGGAACAAGTTAGATTAGACGACAGAACATGAGAGAGATTACACACCCTGGGATGAGGCTAGAGTTACAGTCAGATGTATTGGGGTTAGTGATGGTGGTGAGTTTGGGAATGTGAAATACACTTGGACTACTACTATGTGTGAGAGAAACGGGGACAATTTAGTCTAAAGTTTGCATGGATGAACAAGTCAGCTGGTGTAAAGGACATGTTAATGTTCAACACTAAAATCTGCACAGTGTTAAAACTGTTACCAGGACCATTACTTCAGGGAATCAATTATGTTGACCTAGAGATTTAAACAAAACAAGAATAGCAAAAGCAACTACCTGTGCAGCTCCAAAAACTCCAAAGTACCCCTTGAATTGTCCTGCAGACACAGCAATTTTCATAAAGATAAGCCACTATTTCCATATATAGTTCTATAATGTGTTTATAGGCCAGAATGCATAAAGTTTACTGTTCATAGTTTACTGCAAAAATAAGATTTTGCCGCATTCACACAGAGCTCATGAATTGGCAAAGTGTAATTTGGGTCTATGATGTATGTGCCCTGACCCACAACTACCTCATGAAACAGACTGTTCAGTCTCGCCTTTCCAAAGAGTGGATGGAGTTTCAGTCTCATGACTGGGCTGCCAGTGTGGAATTGGAAAGCCATCCAAGACTGGTTGTCCCTCCCAACTGCCACCCCTTTCTCTCACACACATTTTCCTTTGTAGGGGGTATCAGTTCCTGCTCTTCTCTACAAGTAGACATGCAACATTAGACCTCCCCTCCTCCTATGACACACACATACACACAGAGGCACACATCAATGGTTTCTTATGCTATGTCCTACTCTACCCCTGCAAAGCGAGACCATGAATGGGATGGAAAAGTGGGGCCCCACAGACATGTGTTCATGCCATGACGTATTCAGCATGCAGGAAGCTTTAATGGGACAGTTCTGTGGAGACACTAAGGGACTGAACTATAAGCAAAAGAAAGAATACCTAACTGTAAGCTTGAATCAGGTTTCTTGAAATCCATCTGGGAGCATCATCAAGAAATATTGAACTGCTTTTAATTATTCAGCATAACTCTACTAAACCTTCATTGTGTTTCAGCCAGTGCTATAATTGATTGCAACTTTTAAATGCTCATATTGTAGTGTCAAACCGATGCTCATTGGGAAAGAACTGCAGCATGCTCAATCTGCATGTCCCTTGAATCGACAGTGTGAAGCCGCACACGCCATCGTTCATAGATGGTGCCCCAGTAGCTACAAAACCCAGTTGGAACTGGAGAAGCTTCAGTGTTAGTGTTGGGGATCTGCCCTTGCCCTTGGTGGACGTGTGTTTAAGACAGGCGGGCAGCTGTTGGCGCCGGCTGTAGGAGCTGCTTTAGAGGCAGGGGTCCATCCCATAAATGGAGCCGTGCGGTTCTGATGGATCAGCACATCAGTTCCCCTCCTGCAGGGTCAAACAAATGGATGATCGCATTGAGCCTATATCACTCATGATGAAGGGAACTGAGGAGGAAAAACTAGTTTGAGGAGACAAATCTCTTTTCTTTTATTAGAAGACATGAGTCATTCAGAACTTTGTAACCACATGATCAATTATGACGAGTTAAAGGATTAAAAGATGTCACCACTGCACAACAAATGTATTTACTGAAGCAACTGAATTTAGACATTCACTCGTCAATCATTGCTGATTTTATTATAACTGTAAATCATTAGCACAACTGGACTTTGCATCCTGTAACGCAACAGTCAATGTACAGTATGAGCTTTAAATTAGTATACCAAAGCAAAATTTTCTTTCTGCTTCTTAAATATTTTTTCACCAATATTAAATATTAACCTGTTTGTAGTTTGACAAAACTAAGAAAGAGAAGTTACACGGAAGATGACATTAATTGGTGAGGTAAAGCCCTGCTTAAAATATACCTCTACTTATTTGTAAGTAAAGGTACAACTAAAACATTTTTGAAGACACAAAATTGTCAGTTTGTGAATTTAAGAATAGCAGTATGTTTAGCTGGAATACCTTTAAGGACAGTAGTGTTTAGCCTATATTAACCTTTCAAACATGTTGTGTGATTTGTCCACATACTTTACACATTGTTCTACCAACAAGTCTGGGTTCAGAAATTCTACTTCTTAACTTGTGCTTAAATAAAAGTAATAATTTATCTGTCATCTGCATCTGTCTGAAATGAAATGAAGACATGGGGCCAGATAAAGATGCACATATGCATAGTTGTATATTATAAGTCACTGTGGAAAGGCACTCTCAGACACAGCCCCCATTTCCAAGCCTACAGTTGTGACATGAATGTACACAGAAACACTGCTTTAACAGCAGATAATTAAACTATGGAACACCCAGGGAACAGACTAATATAAATAAAATAAATAAGTAAATAAATAAGTAAAGTAATTAAAGCTCCAATACATACAGTTCCGAGCCACTATGCCAGGTTTCCACTGACAATGAATGGCAGCTGTCACTGCAGCAGTGATTTGTTGTTTATAGTGTGAATGTAGCCTTAGTTTGTTTGGACCTTGCTGATGGGAAATTGACAAAGCACCTAACCAATGTGCTAATGTAAGATTATGTCTCTTATATTATCTTTAATCACCTAGTCATAGTTTCATTCATGCTGCCTCTGAAAACTGTAAACATGGTCAGAAATGTGTGTGAGGTGTGCATGTTCTTCTGCATATTTATACATATATATAAATGGTTTTCATACTTTTCATTTTTTAATACATCCAGCTCCTCAACCTCACATGACATGGAGTTTAACTGATATGTGAATTAAGATGTTTGGGGGTAATAAAAACAGATAAATTCTTTTAGAGGCCCAATGTTCTGTGTGATTTTAATATTGTGTTTCAGTTTGTGGTGCTATCCCTGTAGTGAATGCTGATGAAGAGGAGACATCCCGTCCCTCTCGCCCAACCCCCCATTAAGCTGGTGTCATTTATCCTTCCATTTCTCCATCCCTCTCTTCTAACCAGCCAGTAATTCGTATTGCTTCATAGGGCCCCTGTCTTTATAAATCAAAAGCACCATTTATGAAACATGGCTTTTTGATAAAGCTACCTCTTCATCAAGGTCTTTTGATGCTCCGTTACTAACCATATCATTCCTGCTCAGATTATTTTCAGCCACATGGGTGTGTTTCTATTTTTTCCCCTCCTTTTTTTTTTTTTTTTTTTTAAGCATGACAGAAATGGATCTATGGTAATCATATTCCATCTGTGACATTGTGCTCAGTCCATTACTATACACTACCCTTGCTTAACCCAGAGAATTTCTGTCCGTCTCTCTCTCTCTCCAATCGTACCTTAATTGTGCTGTAAGGGAAGCAGAATCTAATTCCGAAAAAAGCATCTACACGCTTCCCCTCCCTACTATCTCTCTTTCCATTCTCCCGTCTCCCCACTCACTCACACACACACACACATGCAAAGTTTGGTCGACGGCAACTCCTAGAAAGCAAACAGGCCTTTGGCTGGAGAAGCCAGATAGGAGTTGGTTGGCTCCCACCAATCCTTTATCTGAGCTAGCGCTGCACATCAATAACACAAACACCACCATTCCCCCTATTCCTCCTCCCTCCATCCTCTGTCACCAAACACCCTCCCATCCTTCTACGCTCTCCCCCTGTCCCTCCAGCTTGTACTCCTCCACTTTTAATCTTTCAAAACAAAACGGCAAAGCCCCCTAAGAGAAACTGCATCACGCTGAGAAATTGATAAAGCTTTTTTGCTTTTTTTTCTTAAGAGGTGAAGTTGGGATAGTGGAATTATTTCCCTATTTTTATATACTTTTTATGGTACCATCCTGGGCAAATGCTAATAACATGATCTGTGCTTCTGCTTTGTGTGGTTCTGTAAATTCTAATTCAACTGAGCGGATTCAGCAGAAACAAACGGTCTGAAAGTCAGTCATGCAAATACTTTGTAAATGCCATTGTCTTACTTAGGCAAGTGCTTTTGCTGTGGTATGTAATTCTGGTTTTGATCTAAACATTTTTGTCCAGTGTTGCCTTTTTACGATGATGAAAAGAAATGGAATTGGAAGAGTGATTACGGCACGTATTTGCCCTGAAATCCTCTAGATGCAGCTGTAATTGCATTCAGGTTGTTTGATCACACTGTTATGTATCCAAGGAAACTCTTGTTACATGCAACATGGTTGTAGTGTGAGGTGAATCAGATAAATCCCTTTTTGCCTCTGTCTCTTTATTTTTACTTTACTAATGCTAACACAACTGATGTCCTGCTGACATGCTGCTGAAAGAGGAGTCAGATAATTTCCCACCACCTTAGATTTAGAATACAAATTTGTATTCTGACTTACCTCACTTAATATTATATTTCCTTAAAATGGTGTTCGCCTGCGTATGTGCAAGTACTGTAGCTTCAGGGTATTTGCCTTTGGCAGGGATAAACACTACAAGGTTTCCTGCAGTCTCCATGCACCTACAAAAATCATGTCCCTGCCAAATGTGCAGCAGTACTCCCAGAAAGCCTCAATTCCAAAAATATGAAATTCCCTTTAAAATTGTGTTGCATAAATTATGCATAAGTGAAATATCTGTACACTTTATACAGGACCTTAAAACCAGGGAACATGCTACTTAAGGGCGCAAGGTCTCGCTCTAACTTTATTGAATCAATAATGCAGGCAAAATGGCACACTACGTTCCATTATTGCTATTTGCATATTTGATACGGGTTTTGTTCGATGGATTATACATATTACCTGCATGATGTTTAATTGCCTTTTTAATAGACTCTGTGATTAAACAAGGAAGTCAGGGTATGCTGGTGGAAGAAATGAAATGGGAAAAAAAAAATGCAGAAAAATCTTATTAACAAGTTGCTTGCATCCTGTGGAAAGCGTCTGAAGTTGCCGGAATGAAATAAAGCAGAGATCCGTCTTGTGATAGAGGAAGCGCTGCCTGTTCAAAATTCATTCATTTGCCTAGTATTTGTTTAAGGAGATTGAAGAGAAGGCTGCTTGTTTTCATCACTGCAGAGTTTTATATCTTATCATGTTTTGACAGATGAGAGGTGTGAGACAGTGGAAAACACACGTGTGGAAAATTGTTGCCGTTTGGGTGTGTGGATAGATGCCAGTTTGTGTGAAATGTGAAATCTTTTTTATGATATGGGGTGAAAGTGCATTGTTTTATGAAGACTTACCTGTAAAATCACATACACAGTACATTCTGCATTCCACACATGCACACTTTAAAACATGATAGCAACTCTGAACAGGAGCAACAAGAACAAGAGCTCTTTTCTGTGTTGTATTTGACTGAATAACATTATAGAATAAAACGCCAAACATCAAACCGTATGTGTTACTTCTTCACATAAAAGTGTCAAGGATACTGAAATAAACTGCAGTCTGTCTGGACCTAAAATTTACATTGTGGTCTGGTCTTCAAGGGCCAAGATTATCCCTGGTCACTGCTGAAGCTGGAAGATACCAGTTCACTTTGTCTTCCCCAACTCTACCCTCATCTGAGCTGGTATCTTCCAGGTTCTAATTCACTGAACACACCAGATAAGAAGCTAATGCTTAAATGCTAGTGAGTGTTAATGGCTTAGTCCAAAAGCCAAAGATACACATGCACACAAACTAGTAGTAGCTGTACACATTAAAAACATTGCGTTGAAAACATATTGAGAGGTTTTGATTACATGATGGCACTTTGTGATCTGGCACATTGTGATCTAACACATGGCATTTGGGAACATGGGAACTTTTTTTTAAGTCTCGATGAGGTCACCCTCTCCTACAGTAAGTGTCCAGTCACCTGCTCTCATTAATAAGGAAATTAATGTTGCATTCCGTTTCAATTAACCTTCCCCGGTTACAGAGCAAGACTGGGAGGGAGGCCCAGGCACCCGCTGAGGTCAAGGTAATTGAATCAGAGGTACAACGATGACAAGGCCAAGGAGTTGTTGCTATGGCATTGGGGACAACTGTTTACCCACCATTACGGTGGAGGTTGAGTCTGCTGTGTGTCAGGTTGTGTTGTTGCAGTGATCTCAGTGGTGTAACAGCAATCATCAGTGAGATCAGCCTTTGTGACTTTTAGGCAGCAAATTAGGCAACTGTCAGGTTTGACTGTTGGTGGCAGTAAATATGCATACAGTAATATCTGATGGTACTGGATAGTTCAGCATCTCAAATAACAGTTTGGGAGTAAATGCTGAAAACTTCATCAGAAATGAATTTTTCACACGTCTGGTATTTCTTAAATTACATATTAGAGAAAATAAGGGGTCTTTTCTGAGTAAGTGTAGAAATGGGAGAGGGAGTAGTATTCAAGGGGTGACATGCAGGTGGCAGTATGCACTGCATGTGGTGAAGTATTAACAACGTTTGCATTTTACCGTAGGCTGTAATAGTTTAGTGCTAACCATTTTTTGGGGATAGCAATGTTTTATCTTGTGCAAGCAGATAAACTGAAGATGTTGGTTTAAAAAACGTATCTTTCACCATAAAACATTTGTAGCAAATGGTGACATTTTGGTCTGGCTCAGTCATCATGCTTTTACAACCCTACTTATCTAAGTGTTTTACTGATATAAATTTAACATTTAACAGACTCAAGAGGCAGACCTTGGTTTCCCATGTCTTACAGATCCCATCATTCGTCTGGAACTCACTTTATGTATTGTGAAAAAAAAGGAACAAAAACAAATAAATAAACAAAATGAAATGTATTTGACAAAGAACATTAGTAATATGTAAACACAGACATTGGGTTGCCTTATATTAATGTCAGACAATAGTTCTTTTGAATTTGTATTAAAAGCGAACTGGTCTTGTTTTGCACAAACATTAAATTTTAACAGATTATTCTGTCTGATTTTGTTACTCTAAGATTTTTCCTCCTTTATCTACATCATTGTGTCTCCAGTGATGGTTGTCTATTCCTTGAATGCGCCGCTGAGCATTGACCAACGGTAAAACACACCTGGGTGTGTCCAGCCATCTGATGAATGACTCTGCGGCTGGTGTTTGGATCAATATGAAGAGTGTGTGTTGGTTCGTGCACACGCCTGAACATGTTGGGGGTGTGAGACGAGCAGGTGCATTCTGCTGAGCTGAAAATCCCATTAAATGCTACCGCACACATGTACACACACACACACACACACACACGTTTTAACACACATTAGCAAACACACCCACTGGCTACCTATGTCTTTCCTGACACACGCCAGCCCACACAGAGCAACTTTCACTGTGTACTGTACCTACACACACAACACAGGCCCCACCTTTGCTGTAAGAGGCCAGCTATAACTCACTGCTCTCCTGTACTGTACCAACTAGAGCGATGCAAAGCTGCTCTCTTCTCACCCCGTTAACACAACCAACCAGAACCCTTAGATTTTCTCCTTTTTGTCAGAGAAATGTCAAAATGCCTGTAACAGCGCTACTCAAGCAGCACAATGTGTTTGTTTGTATGTTTTGTGGCGTAGTGATATGGATACTGTGACTCATGTCTCTGCAAGCATCCAGCGGGTCTTTTTGCCAACATGTAGCTTTGTGCGTATATGTGTGTGTTTGTGTGCATTAGAGAGAGATTGTAAAGTATGTGTGTTGTGTAAGCAGCCACCTTGTTGCCCTTATGCCTGTGCTGAGAGTGTGCAGCATTGGCATTTGAAATAATCTCTGTCTTTCTGTCTCTATGCGCTTATCCTCCTTACTTGATCCCTTCTTTCCATCCTCGTCTCTCTTTCTTCCTAACACCTTCAATCCACCTGTTTCCATTTTCCCTTCTTTTGTGTGCTGCTCTGTTTTGTCGATCTTGATTTATCTGTCATCTTTTCCTTCCTTCATCCCTCTCTCCATCCAGGGGACCCTAGCGTGACATTCTATCTCTGACACATCATGCATGTCCTGCTCCAGTGATGCCAGTGTACTGATAGATTAGCCACAATGTGTGTCATCTGGGTAGAGGAGAGAGAAACGGGAGGGAGGGGTGGGGGGACAGATGGATCACCCGCTTCTTCTACCACATCCAGCCACATACACATGTGTTGTTGTCCAAACCATCAGAGTGGGACTCGTGACCAGGGCATAGCTGAGTATCATACAGGTTTTGTGCTTTATCTGCTAATATGCCTTCAAGCGTTTGATGTAAGATTAGCAAACAAATTGTGTATTTTACGAGAATGGTGAGTTTGAGTGGGAGAGAGGTTATATCACACAAAATGAAAGAAACATAAACTTGAATAATGGGAACATATATTTTGCTTTTTTTTCATTCTTTCTTACTGCCTTTCATTTCTTGTGGTAATCATCCTTGTCACTGCTATCACTATTTCCATAAGGCTGCACACACATCTAAGCTACATAAAAATCCTTCAGAGTAACTCTTCAGTAAAGCTTACAGGTCTCTAAAAATAGAGAAATGATGCATCCCAAAGACCTACATCTCTCTGACACAAACACTGCACAACAAAAGATGATGCGTTTAAAGATCCCTGGAGGCTGCAATGTTCTATCTCTGTCTCACACTTCACAGTACAAAGTTGTTGGATGGACCAAACAACAAACTGGCAATTTTGCCATTTTGTGTATAGGGATGGCACAAGAGAAAAGAACATGTTTGCAGACATGTCATTAACAAACAGTAAAGTACAGCAATCTGCAGATTATGAGAAAATGACAAAGCAAGGGTAATAGGAAGTGAGGGTTCCTCCTTTATAGAGCATAAATATAAATGTTTTGGAGATATTTCTTGTGTTCTCTTGAAAAGGGGAACGGATGGTGATGTAGATAAAAGGTCAGATGGTCTCCAGAGATACATGGATTAATCCTTAGTGAGTATCTACAGCAGACAGTGGAAATCCTTGCATTATACTGTACCTTGGCGTGTTTTCAACTGAGGCTTAGGCGGAAATGTTTAGCCAACTATAGTACTAAAATAGTTGAATATGTATTTTCTAGTCACTATTTTGAGAAGAAAGCCAAAAGAACAAAATGAATCATGTTATCTCCAACTATCCCATTTAAAAGGATGAACCTTGCCTAATGTGATTACTGAGGCGGTTTGATCACTATCCCCAGTAAGCACTCAAAATACTGTCGTATAATGTGACTGTACTGTGTTTGTTCTGTCTCTGCTTTCACTCTGTCTTCTTCCATGTTGTGCCAGTATATGTTTATATATGTATATAGAATGTGTTGAATGATAAATGCATAATTGAATGAATGTACAAGCATACCACAGTACACATCAATTCAGTGTATTTATCTGATTATTACTAGCATATATGTAAATATGTTCTAATTACCATCATCAAATAATTTACCAAACACAACTATTCTGTTGATGTTTTCATTGGTAAAAGTAGGGATGGATCAACGTTTCTTTACCTCATGTACTCGCTTATGGTCTGATTTTACAAGATAGGCCTTAGCTATATGCTAAAAACTATTTAAAATCACACACCATCTATTCTGGTGCAATAACACAAATGTTCCCTAAACAACATAGAAAAACAATACATTGATATTTTATTGATATAATATATTGATATTTCTTGTATAGTTTTAGTCACTGTTCTAATAGATTAACCATTTTTTTAGGATAAAAAATGGTAGATTCCCACAGCATCCCCTGATCTCTGACATCATTTCATGCATCCTGTCAGGAGCATACTTATAATTATGCAATGGTTGTTTTTTTTATTTATTTTTTTTACAATATTACGGTTTGTACTATGGTTATCTAGTTTCTGTTAGTTTGGTCTGTGCAATTAGCTAAAAATACACAGTTTCTAACATGAATCACTACAGCTTTGTGCAAATGCAGATCCAAACACTGCTCCCTCTTGCACCGTGACCTGAAGTGCCTGGTGCTTTCCCTGTCCTTCTTTTCTTTCTCCCCTCATGCTCTCAGTCTCACTCTCTCTTCCCCTGAAGCTTCTTCAGTAGTAGCCTGGACTCCTGTCCTCACTTTAAACAGACTAGATTTGTGCCTACATAATGAAGTAAGTCAGTGCAAGAGAATAACCAGGATTAATCCAGCCAACGGCAACGAAGGGATTTGATGATGTCACCTCTATGAATGAACCGGTTAACAGATTATTCCTTCCAAGGTGGAAGAGGCTTGAATTAATAAATATGAAGACCAGGGTAGAGGATGGAAGGAATGTTGAAGAGCCAAGGCAAGATGTGGTCTAGGAAAAAAAAATAGTAGTGCAGGACAGAGGTGAACATAGACATAAAGTGAAATAAGTCAGGGTGAAAATGATTGATGGATGTGGGAGACAGAAGAAAGGACAAATCATTGGAAGAAGATATAGGTTGGTTTCAAATCTCTGTCTTTCCATCTGTCAAGACAAATGGCATGGTGAGTGGTTGGTCTGGGCAGACAGTGCTTAGTGGGAGGTGTCAGCTTTGAGCTATGGGAGAGCCAGAGGAATCTGTCCCAGAGGCCCCAGCTGTGGCAATCACTGCTCAGTGGGCTGCTGGACCAGAGCAATCAGACCACCACCAAGCCATCAGCTGAGCTTTCTGCCTTCTGTGTGCGTCACCCACCTGCTCTCCCAGCGTTGTGATCATAGACATGTGGCCTTACAACAAGCATAACAGGTAAATTACAGGCCTGTCGTTACAATGTGTGGAATTGTTTTTGCGGTCACTTAAAAATAGAGCCATACAGAAAGTTTTTGTATCCAAAATTACCATACATACCACCTGAAATACCCCCTGACCTATCATAAAGAGGTAGTTTCTACAAATTTGTAACATTATTTGTAATTTGTAACACAATTTGTAGTGGGACACGTTCAGCTCTTGTCCAGGTGAGCTAGGACGTCCATCAAATACATTGCCACTGAGGGGAGATGCTCATACTTAGAGGAATTAACAGCCATCTTCATGTGTTCTAGATGACATAAATGGCTTTTTCCATGCTCCCCAGGAGAACGTGCTTGCACCGTACATACTTTTAAAACTGAGAGAAAAAGCTGCACTTAAAGCCACCATTGCGTAGTCCATTTAAACTTGTGCTAAAACTGTAAAAGAAATCTAACAGAAAGGCAGATATACAGATGCATATTAAGAATGCTTCCCTGCTCTTATCCTCTCTCCTCCCCCTCCCTTTCTCCTCCCCTCCTTCATAAAGTTCCTAATGAGTTGTCGGCGGAGCTGAGGCAAGACATCCGTAATGTGCCATGAAATATGTAAGCCAGGCCTTTTGGAAAGTGTGTCTGTTTCGTGCCCCCCTCCTCTATCTCTCTCACTATGAGAAGAAGAGGAGATTCCTCTTTTCTGATTAATGTGCACAGCAATGGCAGCAGGGCAGGTAAGGGGTGCGGCACAGCCCAACGTATGAATCCATCCCGACACTCTCCCTTTTCCCCCTAATTAGATTATTGGACTGATGAGGTAGCACCAGAGATTAAGTCCTTCATCAGTTCTGAGAGGAGACAGAGGGAGAAGAGGGGAGGTACACCATCCACTCTTAGTCCTCACCACATCCATCCCCCACTCAGTTTTCAACTGCTGTAAATCTACAAAACAATAGCTAGTGGTCAGTGAGGAAGTGCAAGCTTCCACTCATGACTCTGGCCTTTATTAATACACCTTACGGTACCATTACTGTTGATGTATTGATGCAGTATTTACCAACTATAGACACAATTAAATGTTATAATTTATAAAAACACCTTAGTTGTGCCTTCATTTGTACATGCATATCTGTATTACTCATTATCACTCATCATTTTTCTTCCTCCTAGCAGTAGATGAAATGGACTCCAACGATGAAGGGTCAAACATCTTGCAGATCCTCTCTTATGCGTTTGCCCCACAACTACCCTTTGGCCCTAATTTACGAGCTAGACCTTTCTGGCTCTTTTCATATATGCCCGTATTCATTCACCTTGGGCAAATGGACATAAATCCCCCCCCCCAGCTCCCTCTCCTCTCTGGGCTGTGGTATTTTAAGGCCTTGTTTTCAAAGTTGGAATGACAAACTCACAGCCAAGCCACAAAGTCAGCTCCTTCACTTTTAAGTTTTATGACTCCAGAGTCTGCAGCAACTGTCTAAAGGTTATGATGTATAAGTTTAGTATCCATATGATTGTACAAAATGTGTGGAATCTTTAGGAAAGTACCTATTGTGAAAATAACTGTTTAGGGATAGCATGCAGCAAAGCTGTTTCATGCAGTGTTCTGAATCCATCATATGTCACAAGTTTGAACTTATGTCCTCAACCTCAACTTTTCCAGTTACCCAGCAGGCTAATAAATTACCACTGGATGCATGGTGGTATATTGGACTCACTGCACAGGGTGGCTGAGAGCCACCATCTCACGCTATGCTCACATGTACAAATATGTGCCCCAGCTTCTGCTGGATGCAGTCCCAGCTGCTATGGCTGCAGATACTGGGTGGTGTGGCTAGCGAGATTGCGGGTAGCAACTATAGACTGCGTCTAGTGCATTTAACCTCCTGTCATGGACATGAATGTTGTGCCTTCACTCTGGAACTATATTTGAATTTGCATGTGGTAGTATACATGTCATTACATATGTGTGAAACAGCATACAAGTGCATATAAAGTGTCTCTGAATTTGACCTATTGCCTTCTTTCCAAAGAGCCGTGCCACAGTTGTCCAGCACCTCAAATATTCTGAGAATTACGACTCAGAATGACTCGTCTGAAAATATGACCCCTGTATGTTTTTCAGTCTCTGTCTGTTTTTGGTCTCATTGAAACAAAATGTTTTACTGCTCATGACAGGTCATGTTTTACTTTTTTAAACACACGCTGCAATCCACAAAGTAGATAATATGCCTGACCCATCTATTCAAGTATATATCATTTAAATATTAAAAAAAAATGTTTATTGTTTAGATTCTGTGGTCTACATTTTTTTAAACAGAACCATTGTAACTAACATGAATTGAGTTGACTACACTGAAATCTTGATCCACAGTGAACCATGCAGCTGTCTTTCAGTTAAGATTGTTGTTCAGTCCAGCAGTAACAAGTTGTTGTGTCTCTATGAGGCTGCAACTTATTTATGACCACTGTCAACAGTATACAAGTGTGTCTGTGTGTGTTTGTGTGTATGTGTCTGTGTGCAATCCTTAGGTTGGAAGGAAGCTTTGAAGCAATATCATGAATGATTTCCAAGAACAAGTCCTGGGGAGTATTTTTGTGTGTGCACATGTGTGAATGCGTCCTCTTTTATGAGGGCAATGGCTGAAGAATTTACCACAGACATATGCACTCAAGGACAGTGTGCTGTTTAAAACAAATGTCTATATTTACTTGCTTGTATTTATATGAATATGCACACATTGATATAATGGAAACAGCTATACTGTGAATACATACATAACCTAATACTACCAGTGTTTTGTTCTAATTTGTCTGTGCTATCTTTTACATACACGCACGTGTCTGTGTGTTTAAAAAAGACACATGCGTGTATGCCCCTCTTCACCTTTTGTCATATTTAACTTAATTTTTTTTCTTACTATGTTCTTTCAGTCTTTTCAGAAAAATGTCTGTAAGCCTTAAACATTCTTAGGATACAATACAGAAAATGTTAGCATTTTGTCAGCAGAAAAGCATCCTACATGAAGGACAGGTCTTTTTAAAAATCTCATTTAAAGTACTGTAAAACAGTTCAGAAATTGTGTTGTGTTTGGGAAGTAATCGTTACCATTATTCTCAGCTTTCGTTTGTATTTGTTCTTTCACATCACTTGCTGCAGCCTCAGCTAATGTAATGTGTTTGTTGGTGGGTGTGTTACTGTGTTTTTGTAGACTATTAGACCAGAGGGGATGGCAGTTTTGTAACAATTCGAGCTTTCCAGGAGTATGTGTTTATTTGTGTGTGTGTGTGCACATGTGCTGTTCTGTGTTCTTGTTCCTGCACTGTGCTGAGTGGTGGGGTGATTAAAGACCTTGCCTGGTCTTTTTTTAAGTTAACTTGCATTGATCACATTCTGTCTGTGGCAAGCATGCAGCAACCAGTTGACACAAATATCATTAGCAGCTTAAACTGTGGAGTAATCACATACACTTTCCAAGACCTTTCCAGCCACTTGTATGTGTCTGTGAAGCATCCTGGCTGTCATAGCACAAGGCCATAACTTATTACATGGTGACAATGTTACAACACCTTAGTTCATGTACCAGCATCTAAATATGGCCAGGTACAGAAGGGGCCCATTTATGTCCCCCAAGGTACAATTCACACTAATGTACCTCCTAGGGCTAATTATTAGACCTCACGGTAACTGTGTGTTACTTTTTGAGGTTTGAAAAAAGTACATATATGTGCCCAGTACACAATGTAAAGGACTACTAGAAACATATATAAAGCAGTCTTTTTTGTTAAAAAAAAACTCCTGGGGTACTGCACAACACTATGGAATTATGCTTGATTATGCTTGTGTATGATTTATGGCTTTCATTTTTTAAAATTATTTTGTATTACTTTGTTTGAGTGGTTTTTCCATTAGGTATGGCAAATGGTCAAAAATACTCCAAAACCCATGGGCCTTAACTACTATTGCATTGCAAGTGGAGGAGAATTTAGTTAGGGACACAAATCATTGCCAGAATCCAAAATTAAACTTTTTTTAGATTGTTGAAATTTAGTGTCTGCTTCTCCGAGGCATAATCTATAGAAACTATAAGCAGTTATTCAGTAAATGTCCTTCATTGCACTTTGAAACACAGGCTTTGTCATTAAAAAGTAATTTTTAATGTTTTTAATGATTCACTGACCTGATATTACATAAACACCAATCAGTCACAATATTTAAAGCACTTGGTGGTTTTGATGTTGTTCTGGACAGGGGTCAACATTGCCACAGTGCAATGATGACCATAATCAACAGGTGCCAGAACACACTGTGCATCACAGCATGCTGTATTTGGGCCTGTGGAGCCCAAGATTGGTCAGAATGCCCATGCTGACCCCTGCCCACAAGTGAATGTGACTTAACATTATAGCCTAAAATGCCCCACTTTAATATTATATTATATAATGTTTCCACTCAACAGTCCACACGTTCTACATTGTGCTTCGAATCTGTTCAACTCCGTAACAGTGCATTAACTGGAACAACATAGAGGGGCAGAATCATTGGAGTGCCCTGATTGCAGAGTTTTTACAGAGAAAAAAGCTTGACACAAAGGTTCATGCAAATCCAAATCAGGCTCTTTATGTCATTCACTCAATGGTTCTTACTGTGTGTTTTGTAGAATAACTGCACAACATGAAATGTGTGAGAAGAAAGGGAGCAAAAGAGAGCACTCTCCCCTCCGGCTGTGTCTCTCAAGGGAACATGCTGCCTAGATCCATGGTGAAAATAAAGGAGTACAGGGAATGTGTTTTTTCCATTTGCTGCCCCCCTCTCCACCACTTTCGTCTCCCGCTCTCCCCAGGGTTTCAATTACTGTCTCCCTTCACCTCTCATTAGCACGAGCAGGCCGCTCATTCTCAATACTAAGGCACAAACACGCGCACAAGCATGGAGTGAAACACACATTTGAACTCAAATGATGCATAGTCAAGGGTACTACACACAATACACACACGCTGCTAATTCTCATATGTTCCATGTTGAGCTCTGTAAACACAGCACTGCAGTTTCCCCTGTGTCTGTAACTAGTGTGAAAGGTGCTGCTGATAAACACCAGTTCCCTCCCATCATTCATATTCATCTTTTTTTTTTATCAAATTCACGGCATCATACCTGCAACCACAGAGCATATTGCATGATTGATGGTGTTAATTAAACGAGGTTGATATCTCGGCTCTTTTTCTCAAAGCAGATAAACTTCCAGCAAAATGGTAGAAGACAGCAGTGATGACGTGCTTTATGTTGCTGCTATCACTTCAGCCATCAAACTCAGAATTATGTAGCATCACATAATACATTTTCTCAATAGGTTAGTGATTTCCCATTTCTCCATATAAGTAGACCATTTTCCCCACATGACAGGCCATCTTGAGCAGTCTTCAGAACTCAGAACCCCCAGGTTGATATAAAACTTGATCAAATTGGGATTATCCTTCCTTTTACAGTCCCCTAATTACCCATTATATATAAAACATAGAGTACACTTATAGGTAAATAATAAATGGGTATATACAGAGAAACTACAGCTGAAGTAAAGTAAGAAAAACCTCCACTATAACCCATTAACTCAAATAAGTGCCTTGTAGTTGTAGCCAGTTTAGCTTAGTGATAATGCATATATAATTCTTTACTTCCTGGGAAAGTATAAAGTTAATTCATAAAAAAACACTTCTATTACTCATCAGTTGAAAATACAATTATAGTAAACAAAGATTTATGCTGCTAATAGCCCAGTGTAATTATGTATCTATAAATTAAGATTCTTTCCAATATTAGGCTTTGTTTAGGTTCATGGCTACCCCCTTCAATCATTTACCCTACTTATCTGTTAACCACCCCCATAGGAACAATTTCCCTCAACTGTCATGGTACAGTAAATACTGGGTATGCTCTTCTACATGTTTTTACAACTTACTTTATAAGTAACTAACTAACTAATTGTACTGTATTGTAAAAGGAGGTATTGTCAGTTTTCGTGATATTACCAGGCTCTTATCAGATACTTTATAATACATTATTTCCTTTTCCTAGCAGTCAACAGTTACCATGTGTGCATGTTCTGCTATATTATTAAATAAAATAATTAAATAAATACATTTTACTATAGGTAGGTAGGTAGGTAAGCAGAAACTGTACTGTTCTGTACAAAGGGAAACTATTGCTGCTCTTGTTGTTACTATGAAAGTAAAAGTTAACTCCACTGTATATATTTATTTCCCATTACTGAATTGGCTGCCTACTTTTCTAGGAAAAACACAGTTATATCCAGCTTAAACTGATACTACAAGGTATTTAGTTGAGTTGGTGCAAAAACAAAGAGGTTCTTCTTGGTATATAAGCTGTAGTTACCATATTAGTACATGTTATTTATCAGGTAAATTATCAAAAAGAACGGTTCATCAAATTTGTTATCTCTACATCATAGATGACCACTCACCCTGTCTTCACTCAGCTGGCAGTGGTTCCACATGCCTCCATCACTCTGGTGGACATGGAAAAGGGGCCTTTTGGTTGAGACATCTAAGTTAGCCAGCAGGTTAATTCTGCTAATACAGATTAGCACCCACGGGAACTGCTGTATTGACTGGACAACAAAGGCTTCGAGAAAAACACTCCCAACATTCAATTATCCACACTGATAGACATAATGCCATTCTGCTCCTCCCTATTTCCCTCCCTTCCCCTCCCCCCTCTCCTTCCCTCAACTTTCTCCTCACCCCTGTTTCTCTACTGTAAGAATTGGTGAGGTCGGAGGAGGGGAGCAGATAAACAAGCAGGTGTGTTTGTGTGTATGTGTTATCTGATTGTGATCCTATCTTTAAGTTAGAGCGGTGGAGTGTTTGGGTGTGTTTAGCTTTCAGCTTCTTTTACTCTGTCCCTCTGTAATGCTCACTGTTTATTTGAATTTCCATTGTTTATTTTGGCATTTATAGATGTGATTTCTAATGTTTTGGGGAAATTGTGTTAATTCCACTCCTATGCTTCAAATAATAGCAAGAATATGATATCAACATACTGTGTGACATATGCAGTCCTCAGGATGGCCTGATTTCCCTTGAGGATCCAATTATAATGGACTGCTTAGTGTAAATATGTATGCATGAACATATGAGTTACATGTTGGTGGCATTCTACTCAGCAAAATATTGGTCTAACCAGTTTTATTGAACACAATTTCTTCACCCAAATGCCAATACACTGTTTCCAGTGTGTGTATGTACTGTATGTGTGCAATGTGTCAAAATCAACTGAGCATGTTTGTATTAGCTGTGGCTCCAAACTCTCTTTATACAGTCACAGTGCTAGCCCTCTCCCATTAGTTCCCACCGTTAAGCTAACTCTGATTGCCTCTGGTCAGAGCTGCACACCATTCAGCACCTATTCCTTGGGATGGGAGGCTAAGAGGCAAAGGCTGTTCATTTCCTGTAGCCAATGACACGTGAAGGCGGTGCAGGTAACAGATGCACACGTTAACATACACACAAAAGTTTCTATCACACGCGCACACCTGGGTCATCACCATTAGATGAACGTGGTGGTGCTTGAGTGAGTGAAGTAAACGACTCGTGATCTGAGAGAATTATTAGCTAATGGCTGGAGCATGTGGGCAGGATGTGATGTCTCAGAGGGCGAGATGAAAAAGGTGAAAAAGTGAGAGTGGTGGGGAAGAGTGAAACAGCAAGGCAGCTAGAGGAACATAATCAAAAGAATACTTGCACACTTGGATCAGCATGATTGGGTTATATTGATGCCTGTCACCTAATGTGAAACTTGATTGGTGAGCTAAAGGTCTCTCTTTTTTGAAATGTCAAGGCTTATGAACACGTGAGAGATTATCCTTATACCAGAGGTTGCCATATTGCTTCTGCCTAATTTATTTCCCATTACAGAAAATGTTAACAAAGCATTAATAAGCTGCTGACTACATCGTCCTCACTTTAAAGCACTATGTCAAGGGAACATCCTGTTTCACTTTGTATGCCATTGTAGTCTTCTGGGCAATACTGTGGTACACAGCAACATTTTCTCATAAAATCAGTTTCACTCAACATCTGTACTTCCATGGTTTGTACACTGCATAATTGCTTGGCAACATAGAGTAGCAGACTAGATTGATTCCAGTTTGCAGGCATGCATGCAATAATGTAGTGTCTGATGAAACTAACATATTTAAGCAACACATTTATTTTATGGGCTCTCTATCCACAGGAGTGTCTGTCTTGATGGGTCTACCACTGAGTCCAGACTGAACAATTTATTGAATATATTTAAGTTTGGCTTGAGTCCACGTGGGATCAAGGATGCACTGATTTAATTTTGGTGCTCAAAGGTCAAAAGTCATGATCACTGTGACCTTACATCTGTCCCATGTACAGCAACTTTATATCTCAGAAACACTGGACGGGACTTTCATTGCATCTGGCTCAAATATCCACTTGCACTCATAGATGAACTTGTTAAAATATCAGTCATAAGAGACTGACAACCTGACTGGTTGTCAGAAGCACACAACTGCAATGCAGTAATTTTAGTTAGCCTGATCACCGTAAGCATTAGAAGGTGCTACAGTTAGCACTGAATTCAGAATAGCATACACACACAACTCAAAATTTGAGACATAACAATTTATTTGCACTACAAGCACATCCCATATAAGCTCCAAGATAAAGTGTATGTTTTTTAGAGCTATATGTTATATGAAAAAAAAAAAAGTTGCTACTGAACAACTTAGGCTTATCCTAATTGTCATAGATGGTCTGCACATCAAGTTGATAAAGGTTTAGGCCACTGGCTTATGCAACCTCAGTGGCTGGAGTGTTGTGGAAATTTTGGGGTTTCAGCGTGTTGTTCAGGGACACTTTGACATAATGCCAGGAATAGCCAGGTCATGAACCACTCACCCTGGGGTTGAGGGCAGACCACTCTAACAAATTGCAACCTTGTCCGCCCAGTGTACTATCCAACAAATAACTGGAAAAAAATTATAATAATAACTGAAAACCATTCAGATATCTGTGCCGAATATACATTATGGATTGCTTTATCGTGTCAAAGCCATTACAGTCAAAAATAAATACCTCATTGCTTTGACATATTATTGCTTTCCCATAGGGTTAACATTAACCATGACTTAACATCTTCTGCTAACATGACCCAGTATCAACATTAGATGCATCTCATCCTATGACATTTTCTTCATTATTTTTCACTCAGTCCTGACTTGAGCCAAACAAAATAATTTCCACTGGACAGTGGTGTCAGTCCAGCATGGAAAGCCGGCACCGAATCACACAATGCATCACCCTTTTCACAAGCACTCAAAAGTAATTTCAGGGTTAGGGCAAAGGAGCCAAGTTGTCCAAATGAAAAGGCCCTCAATGAAGAGAGGAGGCCATTTTCCCGAGAAGCCGAATTGACTGTTGCAAACAAGAGGCATGACCGAGATGAAATTGGCTCACCTGAATCCATTCCTGGAAGGGGGGAGGGATGGAGAGATGAGAGAAGGGTGAAAGCGTGACAGAGACTGGCAGAGAGAGACGCAAGAAGACAAATGAGACCATGAAAGAAAAAAAAGGAGCGGGTGTGGGTGCAGGTTCAGGGCCAGCAGAAAGGAATAGAGATGGCAGAGTAAAAAGAGGAAGAGGTGATATTATAAAGGGAGAGGACTGATGCTTGAATTTTCCCTCTGTGTCATTTGTGGTCTTATCTTAACCAGAGGAGTGAGAGTAATATTAATTTTCCATAATCTCTACACAAGAGGAGGCCTGCACCCGCTTCATCATCAATAATAAAACCTCATCTCAGAAATCAAAATGAAATATTTACAACTCATCTGCTGTGTATATTTTGTTACAGGGTGGGATATATTCATGCTCATTTAGATAGTAATATTACTCAATCCATTTAAAGGATTGTGCCTGCTTTAGTTTTGTTTAGTTTGTCGAGATCTGTATAAGCATGGGTTAAATTATAACTCTATATACAAAACCCAAAATTCATTATGTAGGTGCAGCCATTGTGTGTCTCATCCCATTTCATGTCTTGAAAGCTGCATATTTAAACAAATATTAGTCTTGATATACCCTGAGATAAAAGCTGGTGCAAGTGTGATGCAACTTCTTCCTCCAACTCGTGATCATAATTGCACATCATGTTTCTCAAATTAATTTCTCATCTGAAGTTTCTCCTCAGCAACTTAGAAACTTGGTGAAACTTTTTGCTTGGCCAGTATCACACTTTTATAGCCTAGCATAATTGGGACCATAAACCTGGTCTGAGCCTCATTCAATAATGATTCCCTGCTCCAAATACCTGCTGGCCTTTAGCAGAATATTACTTATTAAGCACTCCAAAATCTAACGGAAGTATTATATGTAAGGTCAAGCATGGAGAATCTTTCATAGAGGAGAGTCTTTATGAGCTTGGCTTCTTTTACATTTCTGTGCGTTGCAGAGGGCATGCTAATGGACACTGACTGCCAGTTTTAGGTCTCCAAGATGCTGGTGATTGCAAGAATTACATGATACGTATTCATTTACTTGTTCCATCAAGTTTAGTTTCTTATGACAATGGTTAACTGAGTTATGACACGAGAAAACACTTTGTTTCCATTACATTTTTTCTTCCAGTAGCATCTGAGTCATTTTTTTCCGCCATGTAAAGCAACTTGTTTCACACCTCCACCTCATCACTTATGAAATACTCAAATCCATTAAATAGATACCGTTTTAATAGAATCACAGTTACATCAAATAAAAACTTCTAGAGGTATTTGTGCATGTTTTTAAATGCCTTACACTATATTGTATGTTTTGTTTGTCATCTTTGACGATTTGAACAATGTTCACGTTCACATCATGTTGTCATAATCGTGGATCAGATTACCTGAATAGCATACAAGTACAACAGATTTATCTCACAGAGCAGAGACTAAAGGTTAGTTCACATGGAAAGTATGTTTTGAAGAGCCCATCACTGACACGTCTCCCAGAAAAGCATTTCGAGTTTCCATTTCATAAAATGTAAAAATCCTCACAGACTCTGAGTCATACATGTGTAGTCACTTCTTTTTTTCTTAGTGTATTTTTTCCTTGGCTTATATATAGCAAAGCTTAATCTCCACAGCATGTTAACCAGTTTACACAAATCCCACCCTGCCTATGCGGTATGTTGTTTTCAACTATACCTTTTATCTCTGAAGGGTGATAATAGTTTTCCAAATTCACTTAGTAGTTTTTCAGTTTTTACCCTTTATCCACAAAGAGCAATGGTGTTTGCTTTCTCTATACTGTACCTATGATAGAGCTTCCTTGAAACAACTTATATTCCCAAAAAAAATCTCATCCTTACTCAACATGGTGAAGAACAAAAACTGTAAGCCTGAATTTTTCAAAAAGCATCACGCTGCTAAAGTGTATGGAAGTAAGCCTTTCCATTCCCAAGAGCTTTAGGGTTGCTTTATAATGAATGCTAACTTTTGACCTCACTTTATAGATAAATTACCTTTTGAGGATGAAAAACACTATTAGAAAACTAAATTTGCATCTCTAAAACACCTTCACAAATGCACATTCATACAGCAAATCTGTTCCTTCTTTAATACTAAGTCCTTTTGGTATTATTAATATCCTTGATCCATTTTGTTTGTTTGATTCAGCGGTACACAAAGAGAGACAGAGATAGCAGAATTTGTCTCTCATATCCTATTCACTAAAGAAGTGAGATAAAGCATGTCTGATGGAAAAAAGGGTTTAATGCATCTTGGCCTGCCTTGTAACTGTTGTAACATTTCCCTGATTGCCTCTTTCTCTAAACATAGTCATTTAACATTGTTGTGTTGTATCCCCATCACATGCAAGGAGGTTGGACTTGCTTGATTTCTTTAAGACAAGAGTTCAATCATCCTTGTTATCCCACAGTGTCACATTAGATTTTATCACACATGGCATTCAAAGGTATGCTGTGTGATTATCCCCTGACAATACAGATAAAAGCTTTCTCTCGCTTTCAAAAAGCAAATTGACACACAACCCAATCACACATTTATAATACCTGGCCTTGGAGGCTCCCATGTTCTTGTGTGCGCGCACACACAGACACAATGAAAGCCAAACCTTTGACGGTTTACAAACCATCCCCCCCCGGGTCAACAGAGAATAGAGAGAACCTGTGGAGGAGCAGTTGTTTCAATGCAAAATCTGCAGTGTTCCCATTGTGAGCCAAGGCCACCATCATCAGAGAGACAGAGAGAATCATCCCTGAAAGAATGCCACAGATCGCTTCCCCTCTTGGGAGACTGGCAAAGAACAAGGCAAATCCATCTGATCGAACGTCACGCAAATACACAACCTCCACATCCAGCGGTGCTGTGATTGCTCTTGGTATACCCTGGTTATTGACCTGTGCTGTGTGTGATGTGAGTTTCTAAGACTCCGTGTGTGTGTGTGTGTGTGTGTGTACTGTTTGTATCAGAGACAGACTGGAAGGCCATCATGCTCTGAGCTGACCCTATCTCCGAGGCTTGGAGGCTGCATGGAGAGATCAGAGCAAAAGCCAAGCCCAAAGTCTCCTACTGTGATGGAGGAAGGATCTCTCTCTCTCTCTCTCGCCCTCTCGCTCTGTGACTGTGTTTGTGTGTGTGTTTAGAGACATGATGACATAGCCCACAGCCCCTCTGCAGCCGAGGCCAAAAGATAAGAGAGAAAGAGAGATGGGCAGCTCCACAGATGGCGCCGGCTCTAGTGAAACTGTTTGTGTGTTTATATGTGTGAAGAATGACACTTAGACACGTATATATGCATATTTAATCACATACTATAAATCCGGACAGAAACATAATGTCAAATGCAAAATAGTGCTTTTAGTAACTTCAGGCTGACTTTACAGCAAGGTGATTTCACATAATACTTTAAAGCATAAGGCTGGCATTATTATATACTTTGTAATATTAGATGAATAGAGCAAAACCACCCATGATTTTGATCATCTCTTATTTCTGAATTTCTTACTCTGGCTCTGAGCATCAAGAATAGCTTTTAGTTGATATGTAGATTGTCAAAAAAGAAAAATTATTTTGTAAAGAAACAGGACATTTTTGATATAAGCAAATGTTACGAACCATGAGAAAGTTCTTTTATCGGGAACTGTTTTCATTCACGGCACAACAATACGGTTTAATGTATTTTAAAACATTACAAACTAACTGTTATGAAAACCTGACGGGAAAATGGCCACAGCAAGTTGATGAGTGGTTCAAACTGATAGATCATGATTTAAGTCAGTTAACAGATATTCTCTTAAGCTTGCATGTTTCCTCAGCCATCATAACATACAGTGCTGTGAAAAAATATTTTCCACCTTCATGATTTTTTATTTATTTGATTTATTTGTCGCATTTTAATGAACAAAACAAATTTAATATTACACAAAGATAACCTGAGTAAATACTAAATGCAGCTTCTAAATGATTATTTAATTTATTAAGGGAAAAAAGCTGTCCAAACCTGCACAGCCCTATGTAAAAAAAATAATAGCCACCCCCTTGCTAAATTATGAATGAACTATGATTAACCACCCATCCTGAAGGAGAATATCTGGTTATCAGTTTGTTACCTCAAGCTCAAGTGCATTTGGTTTATGCAAGTTAACAATAATCCGAAACACACCAGCAAGTCCACCTCTAAATGGCTCAAAAAAAAAACATGTAAGAGCGATCTAGTCAAAGTCCAGACTTAAATCTGATTGAGATGCTGTGGCTTGATCTTAAACAAGCCATTTATGGTCAAAATCCCCAATTGTGGCTGACTTAAAACAATTCTGCAATGAAGAGTGGGCCAAAACTCCTTCACAGCAACTCCACAAAGACTCATTGCCAGTTATCACAAATACTTCATTGCTATTGTTGCTGCCTAGGGTGGCACAGCTAGTTATTAGGTTTAGGGGGTATTGCTCTTTCACAAAAGGCCAGACAGGTTTGGACAGCTTTTTTCCCTAATAAATGAAATCGTCATTTAAAAAAGTATTTGGGTTATATTTGTGTAATATAAAAATGTGTTTGATGATTTAAATCATGTTCCCAACTGACTTGGTAGGGCAAAATATATTCCCTACCTAGAAAGCAACTGGTAATTATAAACACGACCTTACCTTGTCAGTACAATAAACTCATTGTTATTTTCATTAGGTTTGTTTGCAGTGAATGTCTTACCTGATATATCTTTTTTTTTTCTACACAAATATTTCTAGCTGCATGGAAACTAAAGCCTCCTACACCAACCAAACACGCATAACTGTATTTTATCTGTTGACCAAAATGCACAAACTCACAAACATCTTGAAGTGAAAGTGACTGGCACCCTGGGCAACAGCTGCTGTAGGCCTGAGGCTCCCCTCACAGCACTGTCTAATCCTTATGCAGGTTAATCCAACTCTGACCTCCTCTAGTCCTCACTGACCGATGATATCTCCACCACTTCCTCTCTCCCCCCCACACACTCTGCTCATACAGTCATTTTCAGACACCCTTGTCTCCCATCACTTGCAATCTCTTTCTCACTGTCCTCCCTCTATCCCTTATATAGCTCTTATCTCTTTCTCTCTCTCTTTTTTCTCTCTCTCTGTTTTCTCTCTTCTACTTTTGACTACACCTTGCTTTCCCCCCCCCCAGAGTTGCCTTAAGGAGATTTCAAAGCCTATTCGGCAGCAGTTCTAACTGCCAAACTGATGGCCAGATAACGTTCCCATTTACCTTGTCCTCAGTTTCCCATTAAAGCCCATTTTTGGAGACCGTAAATTTAGAGGAAATGGGAAGCAGCGTGGAGAAAAAAGAAATCAGCCACTCGGCCACCCTTAAGCCCTTTTCGCTGTTTATTTGCAGCAGCATGAAGGAGGAAGAGAAGTTTGAGAAGAGGAGAGGAATGAGAGAAGTAGAAATAGGACTGGAAAAGGTGACTTGAAGTGTCAGTGTCCCTGTCCCCATAGGAAGGCATTGCAGTGCGTAGCTGCACCCTCGGGCAAGGTAGCTTCATTGGCAGCAGAGATGGATGATCCGGAACACTGTACACTGTGTGCATATAGAAGTTACAGTGATTTTGCCTGCACAAGGGCATAAGGCACTCTAAGTAGCTCAATTAAAATGTATATTTTCCTCATTTACTGCCCTCCTGGGTGAGCTGGAGAGATGACAGTGAGGTTTCTAAAGGTTGCACGGGCCGCTGTGCATGAGGGCATTTTGGCAGGTGAGCGCATTTAAAGGGGCATATTTTAGGGCTAAGGCAGTGGGTGGGTTGCTTGTTGGCACAGAGATATAACCGTGCAATGGTGCATGCCACGTGTGGTCCCAAGGGGGCTGGGAGAAATGCCAGCCAAAGTTGGCTCTGTCACCCTCAGTGGCTTGAGCATCACTGTCACAATGGGGGTCATTTTTAATCAGCTTCCAGAGTATTCTATCATTTAAGCAATTACATGTTTTAGTTAATTATTTTTATGCCAATTAAGTATTACAATATGCATTTGCAATGGAAAACGACAATGTGAGCACATTTCTGAATCTTTATCATTTCTTATTTTACTTTTAATTAGCTCTCACAGGTGAGGAGGTGTGCTCTGAGCATTATGTTTTCAGCAATGCAATCTCACAACTATCTTGTTTGTTCTACACCTTGTTTGTTCTAGACTACATTGCATAGTTTGAATAAATTAAGTCTTTTTAAAAAACATCTCTTCCTCATCAAAATGTTTATACGAGCAAAAATATGCAGTTAATCTACACCCCAAACCTGTTGCCGTGTGTCCAGCACACTAATGGCCATATGTGAGCTTTTGTGCCCCCTGTCTTCATAAACAGACAGAAGCTTGCCATTCTTGCTGTCAAAAAAGACACAGGTCAAGCAGCTGAGGGTAGTCATAAATATTTGCACTGAAGCTGCAGGATCCCATGATGAAAACTCACTAACCCAGTAATAATAGACATGCATTTGTAAGCGCATGCATTTTGTGTTTTTGTTTGTTTTTTTTCACAGGTTTGTCATATTACTAAATATAAATCTCTGCTTGGTCCCTTGGTATCAAAGGAAGACTATGTTTGGCCCCTTGGGGTGATTTTCTGTGCTGTGCAAGCAATCAAGGGCCAGAGAACTGTCTGTTAGTCCAGGATTAAAGCTAGCCCTCTCCACATCCATCAGGGGATAAGGCTACACACAGTCCTGCTACTCTGGGGAAGACTGACTCGAGCTCTGACTTCGGACCCAGATTGATCCTCCCCAGCAATTTTACAGATTGCAGTCACCATCCTTTTGAAGGAATGCTACCCCTACTTCTCAATCGAAGAGATGCATTCTCTCAAGTGCAGGCCATTTGCAAGTCTGGAGAGGTTAGGTGAAAGACTCAAAACCGTTTGGAAACTTTTGTTACTAAAGCATTTTGTGCATGGGGATTTCATATATACGTTAACAGAGTTTCTGCCACTGAGATGCTTGTCATTAAGACTCAGATTAATTTGAAATATTTGCCTCATTAACACAGTTTGTACTTAAATCTATCTACTTAACTGAAATATTCATGAGAAAAATATCCCTTGCACCTGGTGAGTCCATAAATCTGTTATCTTATTTTGACTTTATTCTTCTTCTTCCATCTTTCTTCACACTATCGCTGTGTCCCCTTCAGGCAAGGAAACGGATTACTGCTTGTTGTCACTGAGCAGCCTCTGCTAACCTGAAACAAGCATGCTTTATGATAGACCTCCCCCTTTTTCCTTTCTTCTCTGCATAGTGCCATATTGCCCCTTTCAAATGGAGGGCAAGCCAGGCAGATAGCCAGGCCTTATCTTATTCTCATTCCCTCTCTTCCTCTGACATGATGAAGAAAAAAAACAGGGGTTGCAGTTATGGAGGGAGAGGAATGTCTGATGCCTTACAGCAGCTGAGGCTCGATGCGTGCATTGGATGTTTGTAAGTACTGCTAATTTCACACTAGGTTGAACGTCTGATGCATTATGCATTGTGTGCATAGATAGTTGGAGCTTTTAAATGTAGAAACTACATATACAAACTTGCACATGCAGAGTGCATTATGGCCACTCCATGTAACATCACTCCCACATGCAAGAACCTTTGCCTTTACAGCTCAGGATGCTGAAAGCTGAGAAGGCCTATCTTCCCCCCTCTACTCATCTTTCTGTTATCCCACTCTTCCCTTGACTTTCTTGTGATACATGATTGATCTTTGTGCTGCTGGACTCAGGTGGGCTGTTTTTATCCAAAGCATTTCTCAGAGAAGACTTGTGCTTTAAATGATTTATGGTTGCAAGGTTTTTGAGTGTGGGTATATCTGTCTGCATTTGGCTGCATGAGTGTTTTTTGCATCATGAAACATATAATGAAATATAGAACGGAGGCCAACACAACCATTTCCAGCTTGAGAGAAAAATGCAAACAGTGCGTACAGTGGCAAAGCAACATACATAGATGATTCCCACTTTGAAATTTATTGCCATCAGAATAAAAGGTCCATAGTTATACTGTAGTTGTGAAAGCTATGTGGAGTTCCCCAAGGCTCAAGTGTAGGCCCAATCACAAACCACAAAAATCCAATCTCAGAATAACAGGAATGAGAAGGGGCAGAGAGATGCTTCAGTACACTGTAAAGGTCTTGATCCACATAGAACACTGCTATCCATTAAAAGCCTTGTCAAAAGACCACTTGGTTCCCAACAGAGGTATACAAACTAGGGCATGATTCTCACTTATACTGACCACCTGCTTTTTGACAATCTGCCAGAGAGAGAGTGAGAGACCCTTTAATGTAGCCCCTCAAGACCTGTGAATGAGGTCAGTCCATTTCCTGCATGTGTGCAGCATACAGTATGTGTGCATTTGAGGAGCGATGGAGGGAGGAGTGTATGTGGGAGGGCTTCCCCATAAGTGCCAATTAGTGACTAAAGGCATAAGCATCAGTCACAGGAGTACAGGTGGAGTGCTTTCAGAAATGCCTGGGTTAGATTTGTGATTCAGGTCTTAGCGTTTCAGCAAATTCTGAGATTATGAGAATCCATAACTACTTGATGATCTTTTTGAAGATATTTATGGTACTGCTGCTTTATTGGGCAATAGTGCAAAGCAATAGCAAGCAGGGGTGAGTCAGAGAATGGCTTACTGCATAGAGTGATAGCAAGGCTTTTACTTAAGATGTCAAACTCAGGCTCATAACTATACTATATTGGTGTTATTAGCCATTGCGGCATGAAGTTTTCCCACTGTGATGATGTTTTCCTTGAGCCTCCAGTTCTTCTATATGTTTTCAAACTACATTATCTCTGTGTCTCTATCTCTATTTGCCTGTTCCCGTCTGTCTGTACATGCTATGTGGAACATGGAGTCTCGCTGAGTATTCAATCTTTCATGACAGTGCTACACTTCAGTCCTGTTTTGACACTCCACTCACTCAGCATGAGAGAATGGGCACTCACACTCACTCTGTCATTCTCCCTTTGTTCCTTCTTTTCTTGCTTCCTTGCTTCCTCTCGTTCAGTTCTCTCTGTCTCCCCCTGTCACTGTCAATCAAATGCCTGCAAATATGGGCACCTTGAAATACACCACAAATCGGTGAGTTGGCACTGTATTTGTTGGCGTGTTAAAAGATAAAGGCAGAATAAGAAACCATAAGTGAAAACTAGAGAAAACTATGATTAAGTAGACACCGGCGGACATGCACAGAACTACGTTCTAAGTAAATGTCAGCTTCTTTGATATTCTGATGGTTCAGCGTGATTTCTCTAAACAGATGATGTGTGGCCACTGCAAATGGGACTACAGAAGTAAACAAGTGCTGTTTTCTCTCATATGTCCTGCTAATTTGGTTATAAAGAGACTGTTGGGCCAGTTAGCAGGTAAACATGTGGGACCTGCATGGAGTCTAAAAGCACTGTGTGACACAGTAAAAATTATTAACATAACAGCAGAGCCAAGAACAACTGCAGACGTAATGTGAGAATGCTAAAAGGTACACTGTATAAGTGAGAAATGCACTAATAATAATTCTTCTTTCTCCTCCTCTTTCACATTTCAGAATATTATAATAAGGAACAAAGTAATGATGATATCTGTGACACCTTTTTGTAACCATTCATATTGTCAAGTTAAGACAATTTTTCCTAACATAAGGTCTTTAGACCCTAAATTGCCCGTAGGTGTGAGTGAGAGTGTGAATGGTTGTTCGTCTATATGTGGCCCTGCGATAGACTGGCGACCTGTCCAGGGTGTGCCCCGCCTCTCGCCCGTAAGCTGGCTGGGATAGGCTCCAGCACACCCGTGACCCCTGCGGGGACTAAGCGGTATAGAAGATGAATGAATGAATGAATAAGGTCTTTAGTTTCAAAATAAAATTACTTTTCATTCAATTTTAAGTGGGTATTTTGCTCCTTGGAACTATTAGCAAAACCCTTTTTATCGATGTAATCCTCCACATGTGCCATGTTATCTGTCATAAGTGAGCTCAGTCACTTTTTAAGCCAAACATGGATGAGAAATCTTAAAAACTAGGACTGGAAATTTCAACTGGATTTATTTTGAAATTAGATTTATTACAGTTTGAAGTCACTGCCAACTTCTGTGCATTTTTACAGTTATTATAATACTGGCTCAGATTTAAGTTATGTTTATATGTTGTGTAGAGCCTTTGAAGCTGTATAACTACTGTTAACTGCTGTTGGAAGTCAAAGTGCTCATAGTGGTCATACCACTGCCGCTGCATATTTTCTAATTTGAGTTAACTATTTATTAATTAATATTTAATATTGTTATGTTAATATTCAGTGCTCCTCAATTTATCAGTGTTTTGATTTAGATTGACTTATTTAATGTCCACAGTTAGGTAACCTTTTAGTCTTTTGTTATTGTGGAGTGCATGACAGGAGCTTTACAGGACGATCTCACAATTAAAACTAATGGAAAAACTGGGACATTATGTCCATTATACATTGCTAATTTCTTACTTTACATACTTTACATGGATGTTAACCCATCTTTTAATGATGATAATATTCTAAATGTACAGCAAATCCCACTGTTGCAGCTCTTGCCATAGTATAATTACTAATTGCTACTCCATTTAGAAAAACATGAGTTTATGCACTGAGAGAGAAAGAACAATCACAACAGGCAGCTGATAATGCCATTGGAACTTATCCTTCTCTTTGCCCTGCCAGACTGCTCTCTACAACCCCCAGTACCCCTGTCCCCTGCCAGTGTCACATCACTCACTCTGCCTGTTGCCAAATATTTGTGTGCGCGTGTGTGCATGCATGTTGGGGGGAGTGAGGGTATTAATTCCACCACTGCAAGTCCTTTTGCTGTTTTTTTTTTCTTTCTTCTTCTTTCTCCACCTCTCATCTTCTTCTGGCCCTGCTCTGCTGAGCCCAAGTGAGCCAAAGTTCAGCTGAAGGGCGAACTGACTTTATAGTAGTAGGCAAGAGAGTCATGTGTCTCACTGGTGTTGGCAGGATACACTTCTAATTGACCCCCCCTCTTACACACACACACACACACACACACACACACACACACACACACACACACACACACACACACACA
>OMLM01014740.1:23663-36405 GCA_900302695.1 Helostoma temminkii | reverse complement strand
ACAAGTTGTTTTTTTTTAAGATAAGATAAACTTTATTGTCATTGCAACATCGTACAACGAGATTAAGGTGCCAAACAGTCTGTGCCATATATATATATATAGAATGAAAGGAATTAAAAAAGAAAAAAAAAAAAAAAAAACAAAAAAAAAAAAAAAAAAAAAAAAACAAAAAAAAAAAAAAAGAAAAAAAAAAAAAAGCCAACCAACCAGGGTTGGCTGTTTATCCCCTCGTGTTGATCCGTGTTTCTGCAAGCTCATCCGGTTTTAGCCGTTTGGCCGATCATAAGCTGGACTCCTTGGGAGGGAGGTCCACATTGGTCACCATGGTGACAACTGTGACGATCTCCTCAGGGCCAATGATGGGGGCTTGGCGCTGCATTTGGCCGATGCGCTCCTCGACGCAGCCGGCAGACAGGCGAGCTTCAGCCTCGTGGTCCCAGCAGTCCTCGATGGTTTCGCAAAGCATGGCCAGACCCTGGGAGACAGAAACACATCAACATTACTGCCTGTCACAGCCTCAATGTGGAGATTCTTTTTTTTTTTTTTGATTGTTTGGTTTGTCCTTTGAGCTACAAACCAAACTGCTGGCAAATTCTTTTCTACGTCCTTCTCTGCAACACAGTTTTGGAATCTCTGGTGTTATTCAATTACATGTTAAACTTTTAAAGAGTCTTTTTATACTACATACTACAGCACAGTGTCTCAGCCGTCATCACACTGTCTCACCAAAGGTACATGACTAAGAGTGAATGATATTACAAGCAAAACAATTTCGGGGCTCACACACCAGCCAAGGCACAGCAAGTGTCCCGATGTGGCCGTTCTGTTCACGTGGTACTGCGAGACAAAGCCAAAAACATGATAAAGTATGTTGCTGGGCTGCCAAGCCTGTCCTGTGTCGCTCACACCCTTCAGCTGCTCTTAATGAGGATGAAGTGTTGCTGATGTGTTGGGAATCAGGCAAAAAATAGTTGGGCATTTTAAACATGAATCTTTGCCTAGTCCTTCCTGAAAGACACGTTAATTGAAATGGGGTGGTGGTGACATGCTTGTTAAATTTCTCCTATAAGCAACATCTGATTACAGTGTTTGAAGCTATTGCACTTTTCGGATAATTGCATTTTTTAAAAAAACAAATGCTGCAACTGCGATATTATTAAGTACTCAGTATGTATACAATTTTCTCTAAGTACTTATTTGTACTTAGCCAGGAAAAAGCGGTATTGGGACAGCCCTAAAATATATAAATGAAATATCTTTGCACACATAGATGAATAAAACAAAAACTGAGCGAGAATATGTAAGTTTTTTTTTTTTAAAAGAAGTTTAAGACTCTTGAAAAAACTGCGTTTTAGGACTTTAAGAGAAAAAAGTTTCTCTAATAAGGAAAATCTGGAACCACATCTCACCGTGTGTTTCTGCCAGCAGTCTCGCAGGCAGGGCCGCAGTTTCTTATGCACTACGACCTCTTGCATGTCCTCCAGAGACGGATGTTGACCCACCTCCTCCTCAAACGGGAGCATGTACTCATCCACCGGGCCTGTTATAGCACAACCACACGGACACATTAAATTTCATATACACAGTGAAGACAGGGCTAATTAAACCGCAGCAGCAGTCAGTCTTACCGTCGGCAGCTGTGCATCGCGATGCCAGCTCCCAGAGGACGAGGCCAAAGGCATACATGTCGATACGCAGGAAAGCGTCACGCTGGAAGTTGATGGCGCCCTCCAGAACTTCAGGAGCCATGTAGCGCCGCGTTCCCACCTGCAGGTTCAGTCAGTGTGAGGACAGAAAGACGAACAGATTCAAGACTGAACGGCACAGCAGGTGTGATGTGATGGCACAGCTCACAGGTGGGTTGAGACGGCAAAATGTGATGCGTGTTATCGATTTGTGTTGTATCATGACAATAATAGACTGTATGCAGGACTCAATGTGTTCCACAGAGCATGAAACATGGGTAAGAGGTGAATAAGAAGTTAACCTGTCCATGTGTGTCTCCTGCTGATTTTCCTGCCTCAAACTTCAGAGCAAGACCAAAGTCAGCTATGCAGGCTGTCAGGTTACTCTTCAACAGCACATTCTTGCTCTTAATGTCCCTAAAACACAGGAAAGAAACAAGTAAAATATCCACGTATAACGTCTCTCAAAATGACAAAAGCTGATACGTTTCCAGATTCCAGTGTACCTGTGCGCAATGGAAGGCTTGTGTCCCTCCTTGTGTCCCGGGATGTCTTCGTGGAGATAGGCCAGGCCGCGGGCTGCGCTCTGGGCGATGTGGCAGAGCTCGTTCCAAGAGACCACGTTGGCCTTCAGGTAGTCTGTCAGCGAGCCCTGGAGACATGAAAACAGAGAAAGGACACATTCAGCACGTAGGATATGAATCAGAAAGGGGTTTTAAGCTATGGCTACATTTGATCTGATATATTAGGTAGCATTTGTTGACTAATCTATGGTTATGACTGTGCTTTACATGTGTCACTTGCAGCTAAAAGTCAAATCTTGGTTTATCCCAACCAAATGATTTGAAAAGCTTCCTCATTTAGGGAGTAAAGGTCTTCACTTCAACATTTTCTCACAATAAAACGTGATTTTAAGATAAAATCTATATAATAGAGGATAAAACAAATAAATAAGGATGTTAGGATGGAAGTTTAATCATTTTCATGGTGAAATAACCTGCTCTACAGATCTAACAGCGTGGGCGTTTCAAAGTGAATCAACTGTAAACCTGAGTAACACAATAAATAATGATAAATAATAATAAGGATGGCTGATTTGCAATGATTCCCACCTCTCTGGCGCATGCAACGTTTCCATGGCAACAGCAATACCCCTAATGGGTAGAAATATACCGGCTAGTACTGCATTTCACAAAAGACTAAGCAGTAAAACAATTCTTTACAACTGCTTCCTGCACCTTCATATTTTCAAGAGCAATAAATACAATTTAGTACCCACACCGTCTCCTCATAAAAGCACAGTAAAGTCGTTTGGTCAACCATGTCACCAACTAAATTTCCTGCACATTTACTGTCCACGGTAAATAACACACCTCTGATAAATGATATTAATTTATCTGCTTTTTGTTGTGGTGTTTGATCACCGTTTTTTCGTCTGTATTTATCAAGGGAAGGCTTCCTGCGCACGCAGGCTCCTTATCAGCAAAGATCTGCTTCAATTTCCGCAGAGTTTCTGCATTGTCTTTCTTTGCAGAGATACATCTTGTACTGCTCTTCTCTTCTCTTCTCTGTGGTTGCTGAGCTTCAACATATTAATCACATGTAAAGACATGCTCTAGAAAAGACAAATAAATATATAAATGCAAGAGCAAAAAAAAAAAAAAAAAGGAAAGGCCAGGATTTCAACATTCACGCTGCATCTGTTTACCTCCTTGTCCTTTATGCAACATCTTTGTTCTTATATAATGTCTGTCAACATGACACAAGGTCACTTCTGGCAAGGTTGACAGATGTAGTTACATGGAGTGACCACCAGAGGTCAGGCAGCTCCAACAGATGGAGGAAAATAAACAACCTAATCTTCAGTTCATCCTGTTTCTGAGTAAATGCTTTCCGGTGTTTGACCTGATATCTGTGTATATTCAGCAGTTTAAATGCTGCGTTTGTTTCTTGTGAAAATGCATATGATAAATCTGATTATATCCCTTTCAAAGGCAACCACTGACAGCTATTAATAACCACGCTTAATTCAAGATATGAAAGGATCCAAATGCAGGGAGATTTGGAGGGGCTTGTATGCTTTGAGGCGAGCCAGTGCATGCTATAGATACTTTGAGTCCCAGCACGCCGAGCAGCTTAGATGCATCAAACGGCGAGGCATAAATCAGCTGTCAAGGAAACGCTGAACTCTGCAATCACTGCTCCAGCTGTGTTACACAAGCTGAGGTTCAGTCAAAACCGAGATGTCCAACATTTTGACACCTGTTCAGGGAGGAAAAGCTCTTTATAGGTCAAAGTCTCAGTTATGAATAATACTTTCTTACAAAATAATTACAGTACAAGCTCGACAAGCCACTTAGCTGTGACTCAGATTTATTGCTGGTAGTATGACCTTTCCTAAAACTCCTTTAAAACAAATTCCTGTAATATTATTTTCCCTTTCAGAGCTTCTGCAAATCAGAATAGCACTTGTAGCTAAGAGTTTCATTGCTGAGTTAAAGCTTCACAACAATAAGATTTTCAACCTTTACTGACATAGTCAAGTTTTTTTTAAACACGCATATTAAAATTTGTGGCCTTGCTGGGAAACTTAAGAAAGTGAAACTCTGAAGAATTGCTCCCCACTTCACTGAAGATGACCCTCAAAACACAGAAGCACTTAAGAGTCCCAGATTCCAAAAGACTGTGGTTGAAAGTGTGAGCGAAGCAAGGCTAACGAAGTTCAAGTCAGCCTTCTCTGGATAAACAAAAGACTCAAAAAACTAAATCCAGCATTAAGTATATTGTAATTATGGATTAGCTCTTAAAGCACCGGTCATGGTTTCCCCCCTTTCCAGTGCTTACAAGGATGTTAGCTTCCTGCCCTAGAGGTAATTAAATCAGTGCACAATGAGGTGCACATTGTACAAGCACAAGACAATACAATAAGAGCAGTATTTCAGTGTTTACACGGTCACAACCTGGTTAGTGGAAGACATCAGACGAAAAATCTGAGAATATTCGCTGTAGTAAACTGAAGATACATGTTTGCACACATCTTTGTAATCAGATTTTCCCACCATAACAGTGTATTTTTAAACCAAAGCAAACCATTGTTTTTTTGGACTTGTGATTGTTTTGCTAAGTGAACGTGTCAAAATTTGACAAACCTTTTATTGAATTGTGGAAACTTGTGTGTGCTTTGGATTTACAGACGTAGTTTGGCTTAGATGTGAGAGTGATTGATGAGCTGTTTATGCAGACCCCGATCCAATAAGGTATGTGCATACACGCTCAAAGCATTTAATCAGAAGATAGCTTTTCAGATTTGTACAAAGTGGTTTTACCCACTGTAGAACGTTCTTTCTGCTGCTATCATAACAGAAAACTAACTTTCCAAGTCATTCAGTGGGAGAAGTCACCAGCATGGACCCACACTGTGTCATGGGAACAACATTTCTGCTCTTCTTACTAATTAAGCAGTAATCCCAGAAGCACATACTGCTCGTGCAATGTTTTAGCCTTGTCTTTAGCCAATGTTTTAAATTTCCAAAGAAATTGGCAGCGTTTACCACAAACCAGTCATTCCTGGAAACTTGTCACATCACCTGATGTTATTTAAACACACGCAGAAAGAATGTATTTACTCCAACAAGAGATAAACAACCAGATCAAGTGTTTATGTGGCTATTATTGTCCTAGACAATAGATTGTCAAAGGTTTACACTACACCTCTCGTTCTGAATTGGGTCAGTCTGTACTGAGGTGGTTACATGATGCATTTTTATCCTGAGCAATTACAGAAAATATACTTTTAGATGAATTTTTGCCTTCATAGTGAAAGAAGAACTTAAAACCTTCTTTATAAATGAAAAAAAGAATCGATAAATTTATAGGTTTAGCAGTTTGCTGGTGGTGTATCTCCATCTCTGACAGTATACCTTGTCGTGGTAGGCGGTGATGAGCCACAGCTCCAGGTCCAGGTTGTTGTTCCTCTTCTCCACGCCTATGAAGTGGAGGATGTTGTCGTGCTTCATGCCGCTCACGCTGTACATCTCATACTCGTTCTGCCAAGACAGTTTGTCCTAAACAAGAGCAGGGAGACGAATGCAGATGTTATTGCTGTTATGAGGTGACTAATTAACACAAGTAGTTTGTAGAAGAAAAGGTGGATGACAAGTGGTGTCAACTGCAGGTGCCACAGAGTCCTGCTTCTTACCTGAATCGGGAAGATCTTAACGGCCACATATTCATTCAACAGCTGAGCTTTCCACACGCATCCAAAGCGCCCCCTGGCTTTCACCTCGATCAGCTGCAGTGGTTTGTGTCCCAAAACAGGGGACGGTGGTGAGGGTCCAGGATCCTGCAGAGGGAGGGCAGACACAAAGAAAAGAAAAAGACAGAGGACAATGTTATTCCTTTTTTTTTCTTTTCTTGGCAGAGCATTAAAATAGCAGTGGCTTACACTGAAGGTGACCGTGCTTTTGGCTCAGCGTCAACGTGCCTGAGGAGCTTAGGCCAGCAGAATCACTATCATCTTCACATCTTAAATCACATCTTGCAACTTACATTCATAGGCTTGCTTTTATGTGGTGATACTCTCCTATATTCTTCTTTTTTTTTGCATGTTTCTCTATCTTATATGTTGTTGCTTTTCCCCCACTCACTTTATTTATGCTACAGCTCTCATTTGTTTTATTTGATTGTTAAAGCATTTCAGAAAGTCTTGTTACAGAGGTGCTGCATATTTAAGTTCAGTACCATTATCAGTATTTTTAAGTTTGTAATTTTTTTCAGATTTTTTGAGCGAGAGAGGACACATCAAACCAAGCTCAGTTTTCATTTAAAATTCAATTGAAACCCAGAGGGCTGCATTTACTTTGAGTTAACAAAAGCAGGATTGGAACTGGAAGTTTGCCAGTTTGAACCCAATGAGGAAAAGTATGTGGAGAAAGGTCTAAAACCTTGAGCGAGGCACATGATGAGCAGATGAATATGAAGCAGGGCAGGCTTAAATGGTTAAACAGACACATTTAAGAAGCATTGTGCCTAACCCCGACAGGTCAAACCTCATGCGTATGCCGTTTGGTCATGCTAATCCCATATAAACAAAAGCGAAAGCAAGGAAGCCAAGTGTTCCAAATCTAAAATAGGTTAAACACAGCTGGTGATCGGGATTAAGCTGATCACTTTCACATGTCACTTTACAGAGAAGGACAGAGGCCGAGCGAGGATAGAGAGACACGGAGAGAGAGCGAGAGAAAGAAGCATGCAGTGGGGGAGTCACATTTCCAAAGGATAAAAGGTAGAGGAGAAAGACTAGCACATGACTGATGGCCTCTGATGAAACCAGATATGCTGCTGTAAAATCTCAACTTTACCTCAATGCCTCTGTATCGCTGCTGTCAGTAAAAAGCAAAAAGCTTTGTCCCTGCAATGCTGGCGATATTCATGTTATTACTTGAACTGAAGGCTTACACGGTGCTTGATAAGCTGGAGCAAGTTTCAACACCCTAAGGCCCACAGGATCCACTAAAACTCCCGGATATTATATCAAAAGTTCACGCTTGTCAATCCAGCTCTGTTTTTCTAACTTCCTGTAAAATGCCCCTTTTTGAGTTTACGACAGAGACGAGTAACAAAGAAGATTTAACAACACCCACACCAATGATCTGTGTTGTGCGACTGTGTGAGGAATAAAAAGGTACATTTGAGCACACGCAGATTACCTTTGTGTAATTTACTACCAAGGTTTTGGCACCCGCCCTTTGTTAAAGACAAACATTGGTGATATCCAAGTCTTCCCACTGTGAAAAATGAGCTAAAGCTGTGCTACCAGCAAAGCCAAAACGCTTCAACTGTGTGAGTAATAAAACAAGGAGAAGTGGCTTCAGAATTTTACCGCCTGTCCTGACAAGATTATTGTAGCTACAGAAGCGCACTGTATATCATTTAGTAACATTTATGGGTTTGTTTTTATCAAGTGGAAATTGTAAGTCTGGTAAAGAACTTTGGCCTTTTATATTGTTTGACTGAGAACGACAAAAGCGTCTCAGATTAAAAAACATACACTTACAATTCTGCAAATCAGCTTCCTTTTATTACAACCATGTATTTTTAAATACATATATACCGTGACAAACTATTTTCTGGGAACGATTGATACAAAAATCACAGAAATGTAGCTGAGAATGAACAGATTGGGGATATGTTGTCAAAATGTAAGCAAAGAAACATTAGGTACTTAAGTTTAAGTACCTAACATAACTTAAGGTTATGTTGATAATACATTAGTTTATTTTAGAGGATCATGAAGTCTTGTAAACAGGTTGTGCAATAAAGCTGATAAGAACCTCGTGCTGAAAGAGGACTTTATCTTCTCTACAACAAACAACATATCCTCCTCTCAAACATCCCTTTGTTATTTTTGGACTGATTTCTTACATTAACTACTCATTCTCTCTCACATTCACGGTTTTGCTTTTAATACCCAATTATTTGAGCTAGAAAAACTGCTCCACAGAAATAATGACCATCCAATCTAATCTATTATTGAGTGGACGTTGTAGTAGTACACATGGCAACAGCTGCACATATCTGTTGAATTAACAAGCCGCTTTGTATGGGTAAAGGAAAAACTATTTGCTGTTGTTTTTCGGTATAAATAAGGAGCAGGCTGTCTGTGTCTTTCACTAACTGCCTGGCAGTGCAGGGGGGAACGGGGCATTCGAGTGGGAACTGGTATGTTTACTTAAAGCTTTTTTCCTCTAACAGAGAGCTGTGAGGCAGACCTGCTGTCTCTACACTCTGCTTTCACACTGAATGCCAGCCAAATGATGGGGAAAATTACCCACGATGGTGCTGAGGTTGGATTTCAGAGTGGTCCAAATGGTCCCAAGTTGGCACCTTGAAAAACCATCTTCAAAAACACATTGTACTAACCAAAACAATGTATGTACAGTTTCGTGGAAATGCTCCTCTAAATCTGTTTTAATGCTGCGAGAGTTTAATTATTCCTGGCATGATTTAAAAATGAATGTCTTTTTAGCCGCCTTCTTTATTTTCGTTAACATCTCAGACTACAAATTATTACATTTAGCTTTGATTTCACTGGCTCAGGTTCAGGAACGTTATATTCCCGTTATCACATCAGAAAGTTGCAGTTTGCTTCCAGTTTTGTGAGCGACCTTTATTGATTTATCAGCTTAAAGTCCAAGGATTTGGTGCTTGGCAGCCTGTAATTTCAGACTTTGTCTATGATTGTACTTATTAACTTATCTGGCAGCACAGATTGAGTTTAAAGAATAACTGGTTAGTCCATTCAGAAACCGTTTAAATACTGTAAACTGGCACCAGCAGACAGGATAAAATAGAAATACTGGTGGTTTGTCCGTTAACGAAAACAAAAGAAAATGCATTTAATAAGCTTGCATGACCTCTGCTTACATAGGTAACACAGCACAATGCTGCGCCATGTCAATTAACAGAATACTGTATGTACACAACAAACAGGTCTATCTCGAAGTGACGGTATTTGGTTGATAAAAGACTGGGGCCAGAACTTGTAAAAAAGTCAAAATACTCCCATGCAAAGAATGTAGTCGGTCTAGCACTTCTTCAAGATAAAATAAGGAAACAAGTCTTTTCTCTTGGTCTCTCTCCAAACCTTATCGTGTTTTCTCTCTAATGACCCATTTAAGAGTCCCCAATATAAGAGATGATGAAATTCAGAGAAAGCACATGTGAATTTTGCACATTAAGTGTTTTTCTCCAATATTTTTAGCCTCTGCTGGCTATAGCTATGACAGTAACATGTGCTCAGAAAAGTAAGTGACACCAAGTAATGAACACAAAGGAGTGTGCTGCAATGAAGCAACTGTAACTTACAACAGGTACAAAAAGAATACTTATGTCCCAAGAGCAATTAAATGTGGCAGTGAAGTGAAACAGAAGGAATAACCAGAATAGTCTACCTGCATCCTGAGGACACTTGTGAAAGAAAATGGGGCAACACTTTTTACTGAAGGACTCCCTTAGTGTAATTTCAGTTCCCCGTGCAGAAAATGGCCAAAACCAATTTAACATTTATTGAGCCTGATGCCTAAAGCAAGTATTATTGTCATGATGGGCTGTTAAAAAAAGAGAAATGTTTTATGCAGGTATTATGTTTTTTTCCACCAATAGTGTTGGACATAAATTTATTACTAATTAGTCCTTATTACTAATCTAATGTGCATGGTGGTAATTTTATTATGTTGGTAAGGTCACAAAAAGTTGCTCAATTCAAAATGTACAGAAAACAAATTCCTGTACATGACTGGAGATCGAAGGGGTCGTGCTTAAAATACTAGCGTTGTTCAAGGGTACAATGCAAGTCATCGCCTAAGACCAAGGTGAATTCCTGCACTGCTACTATACATGGCAACAGAAATGACTGATGGATCTGACGAGCGCGGCCAGATTCTCAACACCAGCAGAGCGTCATGTTACAATGCATGTAATCAACACACTGAAAAATTTGAGATAATCCTAATGACGAGTCTAAAACCGTTATTCCGCTATTGAAGGATTCTTTTCTTTCTTTGAGTCTGCATTGTTTCTGAAAACTCCTGTCTATCTCCCGGATTTGGCCTGACAAGGCGGCCTGTCTTGGTCTCCCTCGGGAGTCACCGGATCTCTTGTCCGATCGCTGGGCGCCATTGCCTGAAATAGGGGGCGCATTACACTTAGTCAGCAGACCACAGGAAACAGGAAAACAGAATATGCTGCTTCACGCCGTTCTTTCCAACCCTCAACCATCTCCCATGGCCTAATCGGGTTACGCCTTCATCTATTACATCAGAACAGGTCCTTTAGGTCTGGTTTGGTTCGCTCTAGTATAGACACAGACACAAGATAATCAAAATGCCAGGTTTGTTTCTTAGTCATAAAAGTACAAGTACTTTTTCTAGACTTAGGTCTCTAAAACTCATATCTAAAGGTCATATCTTGTTGATATGACCATAAAACCTGAGGTCATATCAAAACACACAAAGTTGTTGACATGACCTTAAAAAGAGCTACCCTGAAAGAAAGCACTGACAATACGCCAGGGTCCAAGCTCCCTCAGAGAGCCTGGCTTTTATTTTGCGAACTACCTACTCTTTTTGTTTTTACATGAGAATTTTTTGTGACGTCTACAGTCATACTTCTTTAACAATTGAATATATTTTGACCAAAGTGCATTTGCAAAAGCTTATCCTACTCTTGTACACTCTCTGACATGAAAGCTGTTCCAGGTAAGTGGCAAAGCTCCTACTTATGCAAAACGTATCTGTACTCCTCCACAGTCTCGATGAGAGATGGAAAAGCATGCTGCAGTTTGAGTTTCTCTGCTCTGTCTCTCTGCATGAGAAGCATGATGAGCCATAGGTCTAGCAGATACTTTCTAGAAACTGGGTCACATCACACACACAATACTTTACATAAACATCACAGGTGGACATTCATACAAAGGGGGGGCTGCATTCGGAACCACTTTCCACCATGCACAGTACATTTTCAGCAGAGAATACAGAAGACGTCCATCCATGCAATAAACAGGCAGAAAGAAAACAACAAAAACAAAAAGACTTAAGGAACCAAGTGAACAGGATGCTGTCAAAAAAGCAAAAATAAACAAATGGTGGACTGGGATTGAGGAGGAGAATCATACCAAGCTCTGAACCCAAAAAAGGGGGAAAATTAATAGTGTTTCAATTTCAATTAAACCGCTCTTACCTCCACCATAATGTGAAAGGCGTGCTTGTTGAAAAGGAACATAAGAAGCAAACAGAGAAATTATTGCTTTTCCGTTAGTGGATGAAATAGAGGCAGATAAGAGGTACGAGATGATGGGTTGTCTCTGAACAACCTTTTGTTCTCTCCTGTACTCAAGACCAGAGAATAAGGCTTGAAAGCTATGGTTTGGTTTCAGGTGTTTGTCCCTGCAACTGCATCATACAAAGCCTAAATAAGCATGGCTTACATAAAATCAAAAGTTCAGAGCATCAGCACCCTGACAACAGATGAATGAAACTGTCACTCATGTAAAAACACAGAAATGTTGGGTTAAGAATGTGAATGAAAATGAAAACCGCTGAGCAGAGGAGATTAAGATGGAGCACAGACTGTACAAGAATCAGACACTGAAAACGATACTGGGGAGTATTTAGCATTTTCCATTTTTGCTAGTGCTCAGACAAATTCAAAGAACTGCACGGCAACTGTCCAAGAAATAGTCTAAAATACCAACTATGTCATTAAAGAATACGTATATTTTCAATACCCAGCTATATGGAAAGCAACCAGATGTTAGAAGGAGAAAGCAAATTAAACTGCTGAAGAGATTTAAAGCTCTCCCGCACAAGATATTATGTCTTTCTGCACCTGCCAGCAGTTCACTCTAAAATGTGTAGATTACAGCAACACGTATGCACAACAACTGCATAAAGCATAAAGAAATTAAAGGTGCTGAGAAAAAATTTTACAATTTGTGGTTTTGGAGAAGTGATTGGCAGGACGGATAAATACGAGAAAATAGGGTGCAGGCATAAAAAAAGGTGTCCAGCCTTATGTTTAAGTGCTCCAGACCTCTCCGTGTGAAAGCTGTGGGTCTGTGTACTTAGACACAATCAATTTCAGTTTGCCTCCACTTTGCACTGTGGTGTGAATAACGGAGACTTGGTGGCAAATATGCAGTCTGCCATGGACTACGCTCATAATGACATAATGACGGTGTAAAATAAAGTTACTTTGCTGTACATATTTTTCTACGTATCACAGTGGATTTGATCTTTTTGAGGGTTACAGAGTGCGTGCGAGAAAATGAAATCTGCACTGTTGTATAAACTTGCCTTCTGTATGAACTCCACCTACCCCCCCCACCTCCAGCCTGGCACAACTCAAAGTTGACAACTGTATGTGAATGTGCAGCTAGAAATCCTTTCACTAGGTTAGTTTTTCTTCTTTCTGGCTTGCCTTTCCTTCGTGGCTCACGCTGTAAAATTAGAGAACAGAGCTGTAATAATAGACCCGTTAATGATCAATAAGTTGAACCA
>OMLM01014740.1:0-10589 GCA_900302695.1 Helostoma temminkii | reverse complement strand
TTGGTTGTTTATATTATATCTTTCTATTTCTACAATTGTGAAATATGACCATACGCAATTTCTCTTCTAAACATTACCTTTTATCAGACAGTAAGTAGCCAGAGCTGAGTAATAGAACAAATTCACTTTTGTACTCAAATGACATGCAGTCTCTCAAACACCACTTCTATCTAAAATACAAGCCAGACTTCCAAAGAGGAAACAAAAATCACAAGGGAGAGCTACATCAGATCCTGTGTACTGGCACATGTCTCTTTATTAGCAAAGTGAGAAGGCTACTAGGTAGGAGTCACGCAATAGAGATGGTTCAGGTCTGATCTGTGGCCAGGACAGTGAGGTGCATGGTGGGTGGGAAATGACCACCAACCACCTGCCAAATGTTTGAGAAATTACAACTAAGCCACTCTGGCAAGTAGCCAGTCAACACCCGGGGGTTTTGTTCTCTCTACTCCAAAAACTAAAGCTGGCTGGTAAGACAGATGAAGTGTCTGCTTAATTTAGGAGGTCTTGAGCTTGTGTCTTAGGAAGGCAAGAGAGATTTTGTTCCTTAACAATAGCAGTATAAAGAGAAAAAAACATTTGCCAAACAGGCTACATTTAAGCCTCACAGTTTTGAACCACTCTTGGCTCCCTTCCATTATGAGTTGTATTAACACAACAGTGATTTGAACTATATTGTATGCAAGAGTGCTTTGAAAATAGCCTCTCTATCCTTTTTACTTTCATCACACGGGAAATAATGGCTACATGTTTCTAGTTTCACTGACAGGTGACCTCTGGGTTTGTGTACTTTGAAAACACAAACAGTGGCACGTAAAAAGGTACAAAGATGTGAAAAAAAACTAAAGAAAGAGTTTATTATCAGTCAATAATCAAATTAAAATGTGACATTTCAGGCTCAGGAAACTGTCCATCATGCATGTTTTGCCTGACAACTGCTGAGGAATACAGGAACTAATATCCAATTTCCTCTGTGTGGCTGGTCACAGGGGCAGGCTGTGCTGCACTCTGCTCTGTAGTCTCATAATGAAGTGGCATTTTGGCGGGCCAAGCCTGCACTCGACACTGCGTGCACCCAAGTAGGTAAACAACTCATTCATCAAGGCTTTTTTTGTGTGCACGCCAAGAGTGGGGATTGTTCGTTATGATGGAATTTGTTCTAAGGATCAACTTATCATTTACGTCCGGGCAGAGATGAAATAGATTTGAGGTGATGTATGGTTGTTTGGGGCGCTGGTGTGTATGGGGATGTGTGTGACTAGTGCTAAAAACAAAATGTGAGTGATGATTTTTGAATAGTGTTGAATAAAGAAGCTAGGCTGAGGCCAGGGGTCAAAATGCTGTCTGCAGAGCTGGCCTCCTGCCTTGCCAGCAATGCTTGTTGTTGCTGCTGGTGCAATTTGACACTCCTCCCCCACATAACAGACTCAGGAGACAACTAAATACAGCTTTTGAATGTGTGAATAAGCACATACCTTGAACAGAAAACTTCTAATAATAGCAGTGTTAACACCTTCCTGTAACCATTGAAAAAAGCGATAGTAATGTTGGAGGTCTTCTTGAACATGGCTTTGAGGTCATGATATGTTCAGACAACAACATTTTTCAAGCCTCCTGGCCTAGATCAGGCTACAGCCCTAAAGAAATCATGCTGAATACTTGTTTTCAAAAGGTCATTTATTACACAGGCAACAGCTACTAGCATTTGTTTAACTGCAGCTGTCAACAGCAGCAAGAAATATCTGAATATATGGAAAGAACGTACCAATCAGCCATCACCGATACCAGCTGCAGCGCCGTTTTGTTTTGTCCCATGCACGGCTATAAACAACCTCAGGAGTGTTTCAGAGACAAAAAAGCTTGTTTTGCTTTTGAATTTTCCTTCCAGGTTGTGATTCTGAAGAAGTGACCCGAGTGACACGATCACAGGAACGCGACGCAGTCGGCCCTGGTGGAAAATAGCCGTAAGTGTAGCCCCCCACCCCACATTGTCGATTGCACCATGGTCAACAGTCCTTTCTACTGATCTGAAACTGTGGGCACTGTTGGTTAAAATAATAACACCACCTGCCTTCAGGGCAGCTCCTGGCTGGCTTGGATAAAGATTTTTTTACACCATTTATAGCTGATTATCACAGGCATTAGGCACCAGGGACAGCATGAAAGACCACTGGCCCATGGCAAGGTTACCACCAGAGCATATTTTGTGCATTATTTTCAATCCTGATGGCAGATTCTCAAGTCCAATATGCACTTAATGAAGTTCTGTCACTCCACAGAAATATTGATTATCACAAATACCTGATGGCAACATAAAAAAAAAGGTGTGAAAAAGGATAAACTTGTAGATTCAACAAGACGTGAGTTTTAATCTTCATTTGGATTTATTTATTTTAGAGGAAAATGTGACAAAGTTATGTTAACTCAATTTTCCTCCAGCAGCTGTGATAATCATGTTGCTGTGGCTTAATGAATGGAGAGGTAACAGTCTTGTCTGTGCACTGAGACACTCACAGACAGACTATTTTACAGCAGACAGTAATTTTACAGAGCAGCCTGGGTCTAGCTGGAGTGCTCTGTTAATGCTCAATCAGATGGTGTCGTGACATGGCAGGGGTGGTCGGGTTGGCTCGGGTGAGCTGGTTACAAAGACTGCACTCTTTCCACGGCCAGGAGGAGGGGGCACGGTGGAGGGGGCATTAAAAACCACTGCACTCAGCAACTGAACCCAATCCCTTTAATCCTCGCTGGTATGCCCGAGCGACAAACGCCCATTGGTCTTTGCCTCAATTAGCACTGATGGGGCCAGTTGCCGGACAGGTCAGAGGACGCCTGGGTCTCTCACCGTGAATCACCGTCGACTGTACAGCTTGTGAGCACATACCAGCGTGCGTAATGGGCTGGAGTCGGCCACTACATAGTGTACATTCTTTACAGGACGGGCAATTTAAAACGTCTCGTTATCTCTCACAGGGCACTGTAGAAGGATCTGCAAAGCCCCCTCCATCTCCCCCTGTCACCCCATCCCCTCTGTGCTTGGATTGTTTGGATTTATTTGAAGGGTGTGTGAAGTGCCACTTGGGTTTAAAGCTGAACTGTGTATTGAATTTGCAGTGATATTGCAATATCACAAAGCCTGCAGCATGGGCATTTCAATTCATTTTTCTAAAACAAGCAATCAATGAGCGACGAACAGAGAAAGGGGAGGGAGGGGAACAGAGAGAAGAAGTCTGGCAGACAAGCCATTATATATATATATATATATATATATAAATATATATATGTGTATGACGAGATTGGCTCTTTGTGAGTCCAGTCCAGTCCAGTTCAGCTAGGGAGAGATTTCCTATAATCCACTGCTGTAAAGCTACTGAGCGTACTTCGGGCATCCACAGCAAGGTAATGCAGTCTTCCAATTCCATTAAAATGGTATCACAATTCATATTGCAAATGCCGTTCAAGTCAAGGCAATCAAAATATATCATGTCCTCCTTCTGCAGGATTGCTTACACTACAAGCCAACAGAGAGAGAAAACTGAAAGTGCACAGAAATACACTCTGTGGTCAAGGTTAGCCCACACTAGATCTCAGACTGCTGCTGCTGTGTGTAACTAATACGCCGCTCCGTTCTGAGTCATCTCACATGGCCCCTCTCAAGACATGTTGTCTGCCGTTCAATTATGTTCACTGTTTGCACTCGCTGGGTTCGCATTTGCACAAGACAAACCAATAAAAGTCAATAAATCCCCCTCTGTCATCCATGCAGCCAACCAACGACCTTGATGACTACAGGCTCATCTTTATATTTAGTGTAAACTAATGACACATAGTGATCACGAGGCACCACAGCCAAAATAAAACACCAACACTTGTGTATTTTTAATGAAGATTATGTTACAGGTGCAGTAAGCTAAGAATCTGACTCCACCGATGCAGAGAATAACTGTAATCTTTCCGCAGGGTTTACAGATTTGTTTATCACCAATGATGATGACTCATATTCCTAGGCACCACTGCCAGGTAATTCTCTTACCTTTCAATACAGCTTGGGAAGAAAAACTTGTCAACAATTCAGCTTCAAGACTTAACAAATCCCATCAGCATTTCAAATGGAGGTTGGTGCCATAAGTGCGCCACCAGTGTCAAAAGACAAAAAAATCTTTTTTATTACGCTGGTCTTCGGGATACTTTGCTGTTGGTTATGATTCCACTTTGAATTTCTATAAATACATTAGTTGTTTTCATTAGAGAACAACAAATGATGGGCCAAAGACCTGCTGATGTTTTTGCAGTTAGCAACTGCTGCACTGTGCATCCTAAATGACATTTGAGGTTTATTAGACAGTAATACAAAGTGACAGCAACAATAAACGCGGGATGACAACCTCACAATATCGCAAGTGAACAGTGTTCATCCTGGTCTGCTGAGTCTCCAAGACACCATTACCCTTTAGTGGTTTTGGTGATAAGAGGTTAGGGCGACCTTCGTGACAGTGAGGAATCTTGGCAAGAGACGAACGAAGATGAAGATGAGGAGGAGGAGGAGGATGGAGGGAGCGTGAAGCAGGCGAGGACCCTTGAGAGAGCTTGAAACAAGAGCATGATGAATGTACAGCTCGCAGTTTTTAATCAAGGATCAAAGCAGGGCCTCTCCATCTGAGCAGCCAGCCTGTCTAGACTGAAACTCTCCCAAGCACATAAAGCAACATCTGCAGGATGCATTAATTACAGTAAAGGACCGTTCTGGACCAGTCTCTGGGGTACCGACACATCAAGTGGTCTAGACGAAGATGAAACAGTTCTGTATATGTGAACAGTTTTATCCAAAAAGCCATATATATATATACACATACATACATACACGTACATAAGCATTTCCAAATCCAAAAAACAGTTCACCAAATGAAAAAAACAAATAAACAAAATACAGGTGACCCTGTTTTCCCTCAACTCTGGACCTACCCATCTTCCCTATCATTTGTTTTAATTTGAGTCAGTAATGGTTACAGGGGTAATTCACTGAGTCCCCATTACTGCATTTACATTTTAGGCTTTCAGCTGATGCTCTTACCCAGCACGACTCGCAATAAGTGGAGCAGGTAGGGTTTAACTCAAGGACATGCTGACAGGATGAATACCTGCAGCGGATGTCAAACACGCGACCTTTTGGTTACGGGGTGGACTCTGTGGCCTCTCGTCGTCCTCGCTGACCCACTTGTCTTGTACAACTACACAGTTAACCATGCACAGTCACAGATCATTCATAAAATGTTGTTCCATTAAAGCACAAGCGTCATTTCATTTAATTTAGGCCCACTGGAGCTGCAAAGAAACAAGATGCAAAGAAGTTAAAATAATTAGGCTCTTAAAGTAATGGAGTCTATTATCATGTGATTAATAATGTTGCAGAATAAGAGAGCAGAATCGTTATTTTAGTGCAGCTCAAACGTCTTCCAAGCCTTCACCTCAGCTCGCTGTAAGGAGGTGAAAGCTGAATTAAATATGTATGTTATTTTCGTCCCTTCACTGCCTCTACACTAACGTTATAAAAAGACTCGGAGCCTTACAGCATTTGCAAAAAAATCCTTTGCATTTGCTTTGACCTGTTTACAGTATCCAGGATTTACTGCATCAAATAGTGTCATCCTCAGAAACGTACACTAAACTGATTTTCAAATGATTTCCTCTAATTACTTAAGCTCTGTGGTGCTTTTTAAGTATATTGTCTTGTGTGGCAATATCAACCCAGTGATCCCAAGAGCAAGTTATAACAAATCGCTACTGCTGGAGAAAATCCCCTCAATAGCAATTATGGTGTTTTGATGATTCTTAATTGTAGTGAAAGTTTAGATAGTCATTTATGTGGCGAGTGCGTTTTAAGTCGCTTAAGGCCTTCAAAGCCAGTTAAAAAAAACCCATTGTGTAGTTTTTATAAAGGTTACCTGTCATGCCTTTCACATGATACACACAAGCCTCTAGAGGCTGATTTATTCCACTGTAGTTCAGTGACCAGAGAAACGTGTCAACAAGCAGAGAAACTGAGTTTAACTGCACTTTCCAAAGGTCATTTGCACCCCTGTTTTTTCTTTCCATTGTTATTTTTAGTTTCATTACCACATTTGAAACAACAGAGATCAAATAAAATATAGTTGGTCAAACTTTATCAGTACACCACAACTTCTAGTTCTGTCCAATTACTGGGGCTTCTGTTAAGCTCCAAAATCAAAACTTAAAAGTCAATGCCCAAAATATGCGCATATAAATATAAATGCAACCATTCTTGATCACTGAAGTGCACACAAAAAACATCCACGCTGCTTGCAGTGTGTACAGACCACAAAACACCTGGCCATGGTCTAAATTTAACCAGTGCTCTGACTGGTGGAAGGTCATAATTTCCCCAGCTGGACCCAGCAACGTGCGGTTATTGGTCACCATTTTACCTGTGTGAACATGAACTGGTGCAGGGCTTTGTTTTTATGATGTTAAAGCACAGGATGATACACAGCCCTGGAAGGAAGAAGTCTGGTTAGTTGGGCCCGATGGGAAATTGAGGCTACATCTGGCCTTAACAAATACACCTGTGCTTTTGGAGCTTAATGCATAATGCAGGAGAACATATTAGAAATAGATAGGAGGAAAAAAAAAATGGGACAGAGCTGGTAGCTAGCCTCTGACCACTCTAGAAAACACCCAAAACAATGCAGCAAGAGTCTGAAATGTTTAATAACAGACAGGATTTATGTGAAATTGTTTCATTTTTTCTAAATTTCTTAACGAATTCAGACTTTGTGGTTAATAAAAAAAAAGCATCCTCTGAAATAAATTGTAATTTTAACCAGACACAGTAAAAGAAATATGAAAAAGACAACAATATTTATGTTGTTTTTTTAAAATTGGAATGCAAACGGGAAGCATTTATGTCCACTCAGTTCATTTGTCATTATTTTTAATAAAGTAGCGAGTAAATAATCTCCTCCGCCAGCTGGAGTAAACATTAGTTTTAGACAGCGACAAGTACAGTTTGTCACAGCACAGTTTGTCTTGAAGTTTTAGATTTTATCATTCTGTATTTTTAGTTTAACATTAAATAGCACAACACTAATCATTAACTACATCTGGGAAAAGGTGGCATTTGCCAAGTGAAGCCAACAGCATAATTTTTACCTTCTCTGCTGAACTACTGTATGTTGTATTGCACTGGACTCTAATTATTGAAACAGTAGTTATTGCTTTACTCTTTTAACAGCTCCCACTTGTTCACTTTTTTTTACATCACCAACATATACAGTATAAAAGTTTCGAGATGAGCTTTTTAAAGCAGAGCTTCACTGTCTGTTCAGCTGATTAAAACTGATGCAGTGTCAGGAAAATAATCGGATAATTGATTGCACGCTCGAAGGAAAAGTCTCTTATCTCTTTAAATCCTGCACAGGTAGGTGAGAGGTCACGGTCAACTCTGAAACACCAAGCTCTGAGCTACGAGGGATTCAGCATCATGCTACAGAGCACGTCTGCCAGGGGGAAGCGCTTGCTGACAGAGACCTTTAATCTGGAGGCAAATAAATTAAACAGTTTACCCAGTTAATGCAGCTGGTAAATGTTAGATTTCTCCAGTTCAATGGGACAGAACACAACGACCCAGGACTGATGATCGACTGAGTTCAGATACTGTTTCAAGTTGCGCTTGATGTGTAGCAGAGCTGAAACTGAATCATCAGATCGGTTGTGCTGCTGAGGATTTAAAAAAAACAAAACAAAACCCAATGCTGCTTCAACCTCGCCATAGTGATGTAACCTTACACTGGTGTGCAAGAGGATCAATGTCTGTGTGCTACTGCTGCAGTGTACAGAAAATGAGCATAAGCAGAGCACAAGACTCAACCAATCTGTCTTCAGTCGTAGATACATGCAGAAATCTCAACAACCATTCTCCCCAAATGACTATACGCTGGAGTATGACCACTACAGCCAGTGCCTGATTTTATGAGTCGAATTCACATCATGTTCGTAGCAAAAGAGAAACAGGACATCGTCTCGTGTTAAATGGTTGTATGACAAACAAACACTGATGTTATCAACCACGTCAAAAGAGCAGATCTTGCTTGTGTTGAAATAGTTTTCACACCAACTTTGAAACATCAGGGCTGAATTTTTTTTTTAACCATCATCCTTGCAGTTTAATCTACACCGTAGATATGACAGGTCCTGAATGTGCCATAACTTATGGGACAGCACGGTAAATATTTACCAATTTGCAGGTGAAGTTCACATGATATCTAAGGCAGAGGGCACCCTTGTTTCAACAGGCACCAGCATCACATTATCAGTGCCATGGAAGTAAAATGTCGCTTTCCAGTTCAGCAGAGGGGTGTTTTCAAACTCAGCACAAAGTAGCAAAACATACACAAGAAGCCCATTTGCTATCCTGTCACAACACTATGAGGATCAACCTTGATCCGCCATGTGTTACAGCAGTATTTAGACATGCCACTACGGACAAAAACACTGTGCAGCTGCTGAATGCAACATTAAACCAGGTCACATTTCACATTTATGTTTCTTTTTTGTGAACATGGAGTATTCGTCAAACGATAACACAACCAAAGCAAGTTATGTCTGCTTTTAAGACTTTATTAGGCAACTCTGAATATTCATACGTATCCAGAAATCCTAAAAAAGGGAATAAGAGAATATTACTTCTAAAAACCGCTCGCCAAAAATACTGAAAATTGTCTTATTCTTTTTAATTTGTGCTTTTGGTCTCTAATTAACCAAAATAACAAACAAAAACAACAAACAGAAATAATCAAAACATATCACTCAGTCTTCTGCTTGTTTTCACACAAGTGTTAAAATGGACACGTATTCATTTACCAATTGAAATGTAGTTAAAATCAGAAGATGAAACAAGCAAACCGTTTTAAGATCTTGGCTTGGAAAAAATAATCACAATTGACGCCAATAGATTTCTGTCAATGGACCAATTGTTAAAGCTATATTAATGTTTCTATCAAAGTTTCATGCCACCATAAACAGAATATAAGAGTTTCTAACTGCTGAACGAGTGCTAACTCGTAGCTGTTATCATTTCATCACTTCCTGTCTTTTGAAATGCACATAACTGACACCAGTAATTAATTAGGAAAAAAAACTAAATGACTGTGTCAGTAAGGTTGCCCAACAACTACAGCTTTTACAGACTAGATCTTCTGCATGAACAACCCAACGTTGTCATAAATATTCTGGCATGTTGCAATAGGCCTCATCAAATAAAAATCACCCTGGGCTAAGTGCTCTGCCCTTATCAGAGGTTTCTTGGTGTCGTCTTGAGCTGTGCCAATTCAACGTGGATTTCATAGAGGATTATGAATCCACCTCAAGTAGGAACCTTTCATTTCCCCACTTCAGACAGTAATGAGCAAGTGGAATAATCATCTGCTGCAGTGTGAAATACAGACGGCACCTGATTTTTTTTTTTTTAATTTGTATTTTTTGTATTTGAGAAGCCTTTTAATTTCTACTCAACTGCTTAAAATACTCCAGAGTTTGGTAAAAGCACAATTCCACTGTGACTTGAGGTTTTATTTTACCCTTTCCATTATCTGCCAGGACAGGCACAAGCATATAATTAATTTTAAATTAACTTATATTAACCCAATTATGCAGTAACCTTAATTTGTAAACAAAATATATATATCTTGCCTCCAGATCCAGTTTTTGTTTTCATTAACAATCTTTGTGGTTACGCCAAACTTCACCTCACGTTAATAATCAAGCCAACAGATAACACAAAGTGAAACTACTGCTGGGTGTAAGGTTGTTTTTGTTTGCGGCACGGACGTGTTATGTAGGGCGTTACAGAAATTGAAGTTATAAACACTGATTTGGTATTTGACACTTTCCTGTCATGTGATGAAGTGCATCATAACAAATTCAGGTATTATAACACCTGTCACAGATTCCCACCGGCATTTACACATTGTTGATCCCATTTAATGAACTGCGTGGTCTTAAATGTGGAATAGTGTAACGTGAGACTGGAGGTGGCACAGCTTCCCTGTTGTATAATTAAACCAAAAACTGTGATTTTAACTTCACAAACTTCTAACTGATGCAGTGTTTTTTTAACTTAACTCAATGTTTAAACATTACCATGACTGGTAAAAACACCATGACAAAAGCAGGTGGAAAATGCCTTTTGATATTATAAACCAGTATCTTCCAATCACCCAAGTGACATTTAAAGTCCACCCACATCCAAGTAACCAATATGCTCTGCAAGAAAAATAGCACTCCTGGGTTCACCCTTCTCTCCTTATTATCACCTCACTGACCCCACTGACATTCATTATGCATCCACCCTTGGGAAATGGGGACATATAATGGAGAGTCACCAACAGGAGGGCTGAAAATTGCTTTGCTGCCATGAGATTTTATCACCGCAATGTTATAACACTTGCTGTAAAACGGTTAAACACACGTAAATTTAGTTTCACCTGTCTTGCACGTGTGCATTAAACTTTATTTTTGTAATTTACTTTATATAAAAAAGGTTTAAAACATCGTTTTTGTCTTGTTCCCCCCCC
>OMLM01014738.1:31413-44788 GCA_900302695.1 Helostoma temminkii | reverse complement strand
CAATATATTTTATTATTTGTTATGATAACTATGCATGCTTGACAATTAAATGTTAGTAGTAACATTTACTGACAACTAATCTCAATACGAGAATTTGTTTAAGTGCAACGTCTTCATTTAAATGATTATAAGTACATTTTTATTTATTCTGTAGGTGTTTTGTTAATCTTTTGAACCTTACAGTAACCCAGAAAAATTTCAAACACCTTCACTCTATGACATTACGTTATGAAAATAATAAATATAAGTTACAATACAAAATGCCACAGTCACACTTACATCTTTGCCCAACTAACTGTATGAGCTAACACAGCGGCTCGCTAGTTAGCAAGCAGCAGACGGCAGGTATGAAACCGAGCAGTACAGCACCTGTTGTCACTCAAGTATGGCAGTTGCGTTACTGCAGGACCTAATTTGTTCTTCAGGACTGGTTGCCCGTTGCTGAGCTTCCAGTGATTAAGCTACTATGTACAACACTTTACACTTTGTGAGCACAGGTTCTGTAACACACTGCTGTCAGTTGCAAAATAATCCCTCTGAAGGTTTAAATTAAGGTGCGGATGTGTGGCTCAGTCTGGTTTAATGACCATGTGTGAAATTAACATCTACAAAACAGGAAGTGGTGGTAGATTCAAATGTGACTAAGCTACTCATTAGCTGTTTTGTAGCAACATAATCATTGTGTGCCGACCTGAGTTCAAGTGCTGAGCCTGTGTCAGGGTGGATTTAGCATGATAACACTCTGGTTGGTTTTTGTTTACAGTCTTGTACAGTTAAGTCCAGAAGAATCCAGCATTTATTATGATTTTGCCTTACATGTCACCGTAATGGATTTAGAATCCACAAGTGATCAAGTGTAGACATTTCGCTTTACTTTAAGTTGTTTCACAATAATATGAGATTTTCCATTTTCAGGGGCTCAATAGTATTTGGGCAAAGTGACATAACTGTAAATATAACCATATTATTTTATATTTGGATGAAAACTTTCCCTGGAGATGTTTTGCCAGGCCTTTCCTTACAGCCACCTTCATGTGTTCAGTGAGTCTTCTGAGTGTTTGTGGGTCTTTCTGCTTTTAGTTTTGTCAGTAACTGAAAATCTGCTCTACTGGGTTCAGGTAACTGACTTGGCCATTGAAGGATATTACATTCTTTGCCTTAAAAGTCTTGAGTTGCTTTCGCAGTATGTTTAGGGTCATCATCAATCTGCACTTGAAGCTTTGTCCTGTCAGTTTTGTATTATTTGGATGAATGTGAGCAGAGAGTATAGTCCTATACAGCTTAGAATTCATCTTGCTACTTGTCAATAGTCATTAGTCACATCATCAGTAAACACCATTGAGTTTTTCCATTAGCACTCATACATGCCCATGTCATTACACTGCCTCCACCATGTTTGACATGGGATGTGCTAGCTTTGGATCATGAGCTGTTTCTTTCTTTCTCCATACTTTTCTTTTGCCATCATTCTAGTACCAGTTAATCTTGGAGGCTTTTTTGGATGTTTTAATGGCAAAGTCTAACTTGTTTACCTGTTATAAACAGGTTTTTCTTCACTAAGGAAAGATTCTGTGATCATCCACTTCTGTTGTCTTCCCTGACAAATACCTTAATAATACCTGGCCAGGCTTTTTATGTATTACATTTATCATTATGTAATACATATGAGGGAATGGACTGCACCTGGTCAGGTAACTTCCTGTCAGTCAATTGCTCAAATAGTATGGTATTGGATGATGGTAAATTCTATATTTTTGTGAAACCTCCCAAAATAAAACTGAAAGTCTACACTTTGATCACATCTTGATTTTTTTATATTCACTATGGTGGTATAAAAGCTCTAAAAAAGCTCTAAAAACTCACTGTCACTGGTCAAGATCTGATTTTTTTCCGAAAAAAACAACAACTAGATTTTGTAGATGGGAGATTGCAGCGATTACAAATTAATTTACTTCATTGGTATCCTTCCATATCCAGCATGCAAACTCCACACAGAAATCCAGATGAATTGTTTTTGCCATAGTACTATAGTTAGAGTAGTTGTTAGTGACATTATGCACTTATCTTATAGAGTGAAGTCTGCTATATTCATTTTACATTTAAGACTGTTGCAGTTGTTCATTCACAAAATAAACCCTTATTTTAATTGAATAGGAGATTAGCAGTGGCTCTGGTGTGATTCTTTCTACAAAGTCATGTGCTGTTTTTACTGCAGCGAGGGATAAAACCCCCGAACAACTGGTTTAAAACATCTGGAACCATCCACAGTCTGCACACTGGATCCCTGGCAAGCCAAGCAGCTTGTTTGGAACGGAAACACATAGCAGCAATGTGTTAGATCATGTTATTATTTCTGTTTGGGATCAGACTCCATTCCTGAGAATTCTGATATGGAAGTAATTTAGCACAATATAAGCAGGAAGGAGCCCATCACTGTTGTCCACTGTCTGCTTTGCATGAATATCACAGTCCAATGTCGCAAAGAACAAATGGAAATCTTTCTCAAATACCACAACACAACCACAGACGAGCAGCGCAGAGTGAATGGAAATGTGGGCAAAATCCACTGGAAGTTCTTGAGGACCAGACCATTGTGGCTTTGGCCTCAAGTGAAAGAGGAAACAAGGACACCATTGTCCCAGAAATAATTAAATATAGATGCATATGTACAACTAGGATGTTAATGCATTCCTCTTCTGCTGAAAAAACTCAGAATAAAGCTAAACAGAACTTTCTTAATTTTTTTCATTGCAGATCACATCTCCACTGAAAATATCCAGGTGTCGTATATAATGCTGCCTCACTGTGTTAAGCAAATGGTAAAAGCATATGGCTAACAGTACTTTTAAATGTGCAATCACGCCTTGATTTTCTTGGCCAAGGTCAAGTATGAGCTCCTCCTGAAGTAGCGCATGTTAAGGGATATTGTGACCCCTGACTAGTACAGTTAATTCTGGCAATGTTAGCAGACATCTGACTCCCAGATGTTTCAGGCAGTCTTTAAAGTGCAGCCAAGACTAGATTCACCTAAAGCAGTCCACTCAGAGTCTGTTCCTCCTGTTCTCTCTCTCTCTTTGTCTCAGTTTAACCTACTTCAACTTATTTCTCTTTCTCTCTGAGTCTCACTCCCACCCTAACAGATGCCTGCTTACATGCACCGTAAGCAGAAAATACGGCAACTGCAGGCATATGTGCACAATATTAAACTGTGAATATTCTGTCTCCATGTCTGTGTCTCAAACTGTCTCCAGCTGACACGCTCACTCACTCTCAGTCTCACACTCTTTCCTTCACATCAGCCAACCCACACTTATGCAACTTTTCCAACCTTCCCACATGGATTGTAAGCAAAGAGCTGCAACATTGAAAAAAAGACGAATGATGGCAGAGAAACCTGGTTCACATGCTCATATAGTAATGGCCTCTCTCAGATTTGTAAACTGAAGTTGTTCAGACAACAGCGTTCTGTTATGGAGATGTTTGTCAACGAAGTGCATGCATGAGCTCCATCTGTGTTTGCAATTTATTTTAATACAGTTCACTCATTTGGCATCAGCTGATTTACTGCAGCATGCACCAAAAGTAGGGTTTGCATCCGACTGTGTGCATGAGCAAGTAAGAAATAATCTGTGTGTGTGTGTGTGTGTCTGTGTGTGTGTGCTTGCTTGTGTACTGTATGTCTACTGATTTGATATCTAAGTGCATTCACTGTGCATATTTGTGATGCTGTGTAAGCAAGTAAACACAGAACTGTCAGAAGATATAAATCCATAAATATAAATTCATTATCAGCAACTGAAATTTTCTCAGGCACAGCAGCCGATTAAAAGATTTCCTATTTAAAAAGAGGAATAAGCATCTGGCACTTAAGTGTTTCACCACAAAGACAGTAAATCAATGGTTCACTGTAAATCAATGTTTTGTGTATTTCCAAAAAGAGTTTATTTAAAAGCCACAAATGCTTAAAAACATACAATGGGTTTTGGACGAGTTTTCATTGACATTAGTTAATAAAACATGAAAACAGATAAATGAAAATGTGGTACATAAACTATTTATAAGATCAGCCTTCTAGCTTGTGATAAATGCACAACCCAGAGTCCTAAACTGCAGCCGTGATTAGGTTTTTCTGGGGAATGTAATTGCAACTGGATTCTTTTTTCTGTCAACAAAAATTCAAGGTTCACAATCAACATATTTTTGTTCACCAAAATATCTGATCTGCAACGTCCCTTTTTCTATATCATGAAAATATCCGATGTTATGTGACTCCAGCTTTGTTACCTGGTTTTATGGTTGGGTTCAGACACTCACAGCTCTGGGTTTGGGTCAGGGAATAACACAATTTCTGCACAAAAATAAAAAATAAACATGATCTCTCTCTCACCCTAACTAAAGTACTTGTCATGTGTAAACTGATCCTAATGCATCTCTGGTTTCAATCTCTTAATCTGCAGCTTCTCAGTCCTGCACATAATACACCTGCCATGCCCCGGCCACCTACTCGAGACTTGCTTCTTCAGAATTAATTTGACATTTCATTCATTCACAAAATGCGTTGCCCGACAACTCCATGGATACGTTCTCCACAAAAACTTAATCACGATTGTAGGATTGTACAGGAATGAAACGTTTTAGGAGACAGGGTTGGTGTACTATCCCTGTCAACTTTTTATTTCTTCTTAACAATGTGGAAGCAATGTTCTGTTTTTGCTTCACTTTTAAAATGTTTACTGTGTGTGTCTTTTTACATTTTATTCACATCTGTCTGACAGACTTTTCAGGAATTTTGGTTTAAGTCTGTGTCTTCTGTGTGTCGACATGCAACTCATGTGTGGAATCCAATTGTGGATAAATGTTTTCAGGTCGTGTGTGTGTCTGTGTGTGTGTGTGTGTGTGTGTGGGAGGGTGTGTGTGTGTGTTTCCATTGTCACTAAGGATTTGACCTTTGCACCTATTGCTATTTACTGCCTCTAATTCGCTGCTCTAGAACTCCCCCTAAGACCCATATATTAGTTTGGCAATGTTGGGCCAACATTCGCCAGTAAATATTTGCCAAGGAACATATGAAGTAGATGAGGATGTAATTTTACTCAGCAGCTTTATTTCAAGCTGCTTCACTGTTCCTTAACATGCACACAAACCTAAACAATGAATTCAACACACACAGAGTCAAAATCAGCTCCATTATTCATTGTACAGCTGCCCTAAACAATATTTTTAAATTGGAAATAAGTAATGGTAAAGTAAAATTTAAAAAAGCAGAAGTTTGGGTTTGTACAACCAAAATCTAAATCCAGTGCACAAAAAGATTTGCAGATCGAATGAGGTGTTTTAATTCAAACTGTGCTATGTGCAGCCCTGGCTTCTGCTGTGCAACAATCCTTCAGCCTGTTTAGCTTTTCACTGAGTCAGTCACATTTATTTAAACACCAAAACCAAATTCTACACACACGCAACCATAAAGCTATGAATTGATCATTCTTTTTACAGTTCGGTCAGTCATTGCTGATACAAACTGTTGGCCTCCATGTGGATATACAGTCCAGTATACAAAGACTCCAACTGAACCGTCCTGGATGTGAAATTTACGCGTAATACACGTGAAAAAACATGACTCAAGATGTGAGATGTGAAATATGAACAGAAAAGTGCTTTACAAGTTGTTAAATTGATCAAATTAGTAAGCATCATGGCATTTATTGTGAAAATCCAATGGGTTAAATAATAGTACATGCAGATATTTCCTTAGTCTGTATTATTCTGCATGTATTCTTACACTCTTACTGCACACAACAGGTTAATGTAAATGTTACTACACCATTTGTTAAAGTTTCTTACTGGGCACATAGATGTCTGTTTGTTGGACCCTGCATTCTAATCTGTTGTGTGCTGGACCTATTATTGTGCTTTGGGTTAAAATAACTACTTCTCAGTTTGAAATGGAACAAACAACTAACTCTCATTTGTAAGTACAAAGTGACTTGTCGTCATTATTACAGTCACTAGAGGGCACTTAATTATAACCTACTGGTAGGTGGTGTTTGCACTTGAGGCATATACTACTATACAGCATCTGAGCTGCACTCTACAGTATTTGGCTGTGCCAGCATGATAGTTGTTATATAGTGGAAAGCGTGAAGAAACTCTTTTAAAAGCAGTGCCCAAGTTTTCTGCAGTATTTGGCAAAGTCAATGCATTAAATGTGATGTTTGGATTCGCTTTGTTGCCCAAAGCAAAGTGAATCCGGCACAAACCGGCACTGGTGTTGGTCAGGTTTTGGCATGGACCCACTGGTTTCAGCTGCGTGTGTTTGTCTTAGTGCATCAACCAGCTCATGAATCACTTCTTTCATCACAGCAGCCCAATCTGTTAACAAACATCTAGTTTACAATACACTAAAATTCTCTCAAACCACCAAGGATGACTAATGACAAAACTAGACCCCGTGCTCCTGCGAGAGCTGCTATGATACCAGCATCTCCCACACAAGCACCATCATTACAGTGCATTATCAGAAGGGGATAGTAAAGTACACCACATTTTGGGGAGGAAGGGTTATGTCTTTCTATTATTATTGTCAGTATGTTGTTTTGGTGTGTTTATGGTGTTTTTACATGTATGTGACATGTATTGAGAGTAACGGGATCCACACACTCCATCAACATCTTTAAATTCAGTTTACAGTACATGTGGATTCATACACATACAGATTCATCATCTCACATGTCAGAGTTCTTCTCAGGATTGTGTGGATGTGAGCAAACCACTTGTCATCTCATACCCCTTTGCAATCAAGAAGAACTTGGTGGTAGTTCTGGTTCAAAGTTGGTTCAACTTAAGAACCACGTCATTAAGCTATCCATCTGTTGTTTTTGTCTGTCAAACAAATCTAATTGTTTCAGTCCCTGAAGCCATCAGTTCTTGTTCTAGTCCAGCAAAGAGCTTGTGCCAAGTTGGAATTAGTTTTCCTGACCAAGAACTCTTTGGCTGTGGAAACACAAAGAGCTGGTGCAAAATTAAGCACTAGCTCTGAACCAGCCCCGGAACTGGTTTGGTGGAAAAGGCGTATCAGTATTTTGTCAGTTATTTTGCACACTGAGTCACGATGGGACACCTTTATCTTCATCACTGTATGTTTGCATTGACTTTATATCCAGTACCACTTGCCTCATCGGAGACGACGAGAGCGAGCTGCTCTGTCTCGAGCTGCTCTGAGGAGTCGCCATTCTGTCCGAGGCCATCTTAGTTCAGCTCAGCACCTGAAACACAAAACACACAACGTGAACATGAAGAATACACAATGTGTCTTTTGCTATCAAATGTGAGAATACGTTGGAAAGAAAGTTTCATTTAATTAAATGTAATGAGCTCAGACTTCATCACACCATTCGACAAACTTTAAATACAGCGTCACACACATTAGGACACACTCTGCGTCCTGTTGGCTGTGTTGCTTACCACTGCAGTGTTATCCACTATAATACTGTATCTCCTTATTGATCCGCCTCCAAGCATTCTATTCTTGTCTTTTTTTTCCCCCCGGTAATTTAATTATCAATAAACCTCCCTGTTTTAAATAGCTGCAAGCCGCTGGTGTGCCAGTGGAATAATATTTCTTATCTTCTAATTTATTGGCTGGCTGCCAGCCAGTGACTCTCTTCCCTACTTTGAGCCTGAGCAAAAGGGGCTGACGCTTTTAAGTGGCCACAACTTTATTCTGCAATTTTATTGATGTATCCCATTTAGATTAGTCCATTTTCAATCGGAGAAGCCACGGACATGCTAATCCTTTTAGTTAATGATATCCTGCAGTGGTGTGGCAACAAATTCCATGTTTACTAGGAAGTATAATTAGCAGGTAGTTACAAAGTGAAACTACAGTATCTGTCCACCACACGCATAAATGCACACCCTATAAGGGGCTCTGCTTTGTCGTAAACCCTCCCAGAGTGTTATGATATCGATTGGCACAAACAAGAAAACTTCCAATAAAGCAACAAAGACCAGAGGGATGATGCACATGAGATGCCACTTTGATCTTGCGTTGCCTTGCCTTTTCAGTGCCGCAGTGCTCAAGCTTTAATGCCGTAAAAGCTCAACAACTGATCAGTTCTGTACAGTTTGGAGATCCAAGGAATCGGGCACGGCAGCACATTAGAGGAATCACTGGTTCTGTTTTACTGTCTGCTTCAATTGCTCCGAAACTCCCCAGTTTACATAATTATGTGCAACAAGGGAACTATTTGATGATGGATGAGGAAAACAGAGAGGATTTTGGGACCTGAGTGACTGAACCAGTAACTGTGATAAATAGATACCCAGGCACATGAATAGGTGGAAATTTACAGACTTTTCAGAACGACGCAAAGTGAAAACAGAGGAAGGAGAGAGCAGGAAGAAAGTGTAGAGAGAAAGGAGAGAACGTGGGAGAAGAGGGGGTCTTTTAACCGCAGTCTTGGCATGGCTCCCCCAGGGCCATTTTCAGAGAAAGCTTCACAGCGAATCAGACATTATACCAATACTGTGCCAGGTCTGTGGAAGTCTGAAAGACAGTAAGAACTCTGTGTTGGGGAAAAACCCACGTCCATTACACTCAGTTAGAGTAGAGCACAATAGAAAAGAACGGAACAAGTGCTGATATAATTGCAACGTTTATTACAGGAGATGTGTAGATGAAATATATTGTCCCTATAATTGAACACAGGGTCACAGCCGATGAGACGCAGATCCAGCAGATTCCATTACATGTGCCTCCGGCTCGTTACAGCGCTCTTTTGTGGATTATCATACAAATGGAGATGAGCTATCCAATCAAGCAATTCAGTGCTGAGCACTTAGAGTGTGCCACTAAGTGCCATGTTAAGGACCATTGCACTGGAAGTGATCTCAGTAATCCTGCTGTGAGTGGAAAACGATGCATGAGGGAGGAGGGGAAAGGTTTTTAGTGACATGTCAAAGTTTCCAGCAGGTCCGCTGTGTTTCTGAGACTCAGCATCACAACGGTTCAGTTTTGGTTGTAACTATTCATGTAATTAAGAACTTACACATTTTAAAACAAGACTGTACTTCTGTGGAGCTCTAAGCGCCACATTTTAAACACCCACAAGTGCATTAAAGTGCAAGTGCTACAGAAATAAGCGTTTCCTGAGCAGATGGTCATCTTTGACTGCATTCAGGCTATTTCTCTTGCTGGGCTGGACATTTCTTTTCATGTCTGAGCTGAAACCCGAGTGGCCCTGTGGGTTTCCCCACTTGGTTGCCGTGGACAACGTGCTCGTTGAAGGCAGGCCAAACAAAGGGCACCTCTGTCTCTGCCTCATGTCAAACGACGGGTAAAACAACAACCACTCAGTGACTTGTGTGTGTTAGGGAAATCAGAAGGGTGTGCGTCCAGATTTACTGCAGCACTTGTATTTATTCTTTGCATGTGTGTAAGAGGCGTGATCACTTGTGTGCATGTTGCTGTCACTTGCAGTTTTCCGGTGATGTGTCATGCAATGTCTGTTCCTAGTTAGTGTCACACCAACTTTACATTTCACCAAGGAGTCATCTTGATTATTTCTCAGCAGCATTGTAAATTCTGCCTCTGTGACTCAGTGAACCAGTGTTTGGACATATACGCTTGATTTTCAAAGAAAGAAGTGATGTTCCGGCTTCTTTTTTAGTAATATTCAATAGCAAGTTAACATTTGTTATTACAAAAACTAAGCTGGTCAAGTGAGAGTAAAAATAGTGCACAATGGCAATACAACACTACAGTAAGTAGTAGTGGAAATAAATAGTTTAGTAATGTACCATTACCACAGAGTTGTACTCTCTCTTTCTTTATAAGCAGGTTTCTAGTCCTCAACTACTCTGCCAGATAGATAGCGTCCAGATGGACCGTCTTTCCACTATCTGACTGTTTATCCCAGTTCATCTTACTGACCTTTCAGGAATACCCAGGATGCCACCATGTTAGGATCCTCTCTCTCTCTCTCTCTCTCTCTCTCTCTCTCTCTCTCTCTCTCTCTCCTATATTCCTGCCCAAATATCTACCTAAAACCATCTACCTCTATTTACCTGCTCAGATCTGCATCACAACACCAGTGAGTCCAATTACTAATATCAGTTCAGTTCTTACATACCTGCTCCGTGCCAAAAAGCGAATTCTACTCTGTTACTCTGTCTGTGATGACCCAACCCGGAAGTTCATCTAGTCCTGGCCTTCCGGTCCGGTTCCTGCTTCCTGTCTCCTTTACCCAAAGCATCTGCCTTTAAATCCTTACATAGATGATAATAATACTAGAGGTGAACGTCATTTCCAATCCACAGTTCATGTATCATATTTTTGGGGGCTTTCAAACATAGAGCTGAGCTGTACCTGGACGCAGTGCACCAGACGTGTTACACCATGTGTATTAACACTACTGTCTTCAAATGAATGATATCAGGCTGTATTAGAGCTTTAAATTCTGAATCCTTAGGTCTTAGTTTGCGTCAAACAAATAAAATGTACCACCAAGATTTCATTGCCTGCTGATCTCACTCACTGTACTTTCCATGACTGGAAACCACTGGTTAAAAATACTTTTCCAGTTCCCATATAATATTGTGTGGTGCAGCATCTCACTGATTCTGGGTAAAACCACCAAATGAACACAAAAGCTGTTCAGCAGAAAACAAAATACCACATCACTGTGGCTCAGCTTCGCTGCTGTGCCAATGGCAATGAAATTTTGCTTGGTATAAGCATAAGAAGTCAAACTGAGGAGAAACAAGTGAGGCCACTCACCATTTTGAGAAGCTAAAACCAGGCTGAATCAATGTAATGGGGTTCACGGTGAAATGAGTCAGCCTGTGTACTCCAAGTTTAATCTCCTTGTTGTAGCAGGAGTGCCTCATTGTGTAACTGGTTCCTTATGGTTTGGCTTTGTTTCAAAACTGCCAGAGATTAAGTACAAAGTGCTTCTTCCCCTGATGTCGTCCTAACTCACACAGACTAAAGAAAGCAGTTGTCTCGGGCCTTTGGCCTTTAAATACAGTGGACATGCTCTGCATCTGCGACGTGACGGTGCCGCGCCGCTCGTGTCCTGTCATTGAGCTGCAGACTGGGTTCACAGGAGGAGACAGTGGTCAGAGTCTCACCACAGAACTGTCATGTGGAGAGGAAAGTAGAGCAGAATGGGTGCTGGATGGGTGGTTGGGTGGGAACAAGCTGGAAGCAGGCTGTGCTGAGCCATGGATCCAACATTCCCATCCCACTCACAGTGGGTTGTCTTAAAGTGGGCCCTTGTACTTGGACACAGAGACCCACACAGGGCCATATAATGCCTGACGTAAACTGCTACTGCTTGAATGTTTGGTGAGTCAGCTCAACACAGGAGCTACAAATCCCTGTTCCAACTTTCTTTTAAGTAATTTATAAGATTTTACTGTCAGAAAACATTACATTGCTCCAAAAATAGTAAAGTGTGTGTAGAGGCAGCACAGAAATGTTGGTTGTGGCACAGAAAACAGCAGATTGCAGGTGCTGCTAGCAGACTGAATGTTTATTGAAAAACTGTGACAAGTTGTACAAATAGGGAGCACAGTATTAACTAAACTAATACATGCTTCTTCAGGGATTTTACAAATTAAATTAACAAGATAATCAGATTAAAAATCTGATTATTTGCTCGTAAAATACACAATAGTCATCAAATCCAAACACAAAGTCAGACGTGAACGGACAAACGTTCCTCTCCAGACACAACAGGCCTCTCAGCCGATGATCTCAGTGGCTCTAAATGTGGAGCATTCTTCAGATAACACTGGCATAGCAAACCTATTTTAAGATTAGTTTCTGTTCTGCCCGACTGACATTAAACCAGAATATGTGTTTGATGTGCTAACAACATTCAGTGTGTATAAGTGAGAAAGTCTGAACATTTGCAATATGGTCAGTGTTTTAGAGATTTTTGTGCATGTTCATGGTCTGGGAGCTTTTTTATGTGTGTTTGGTTTCAAAGTGAACAATAACAGTTTGAATAGTGCGAATCAAACCAAACCAAATATAAATGTGGAGTTAATGTTTCCATTTGCAGCTCCGTGTTCAGTGCAACCACTGGGTACAGTCACTCCAGTACCATGGTAGAAACTATAGAGGTCAGTGCCTTTTCCCAGTCTGTCCCATCTGAACGACATCCTGAGCACATTTTTGGTCACACGCCAACCCCTAAGTCTGTCATCACTCCATTCAGCACTGGTGAACGTAAAACGTATACCAAGAACCACGAGGAATGTCAAGACAGAAACAGAAAAACTCTGCAAAACATGATGATTTAACACACTGGGTCAGGCTCTTCTGATCCACAGACTCGTTCAAGAGTTTCTTTTTTATCTAAACTTAAAAAAACATGATGAACCATGTATTGTGTTAATGTATTTTTTACATGTAACACACCGTCCACTTTTCTAAGTTAAACCATTTGCTTCTAAAAAAACCTGCTCTTACATAATGTTAAAACTTCATATTTGATATTTTTCTTCCCACACACGATGTTTAATATGAGTCTTGTATTAAAATAGCAGCTCCGCCACCTTTTAGCATCATGCTGCCTACACACAGTCCGTCCGGTCTGTCAAAATAATACATCGCTCGGATTTCCCCTCAATTATTTCTGACGTTCAAGTGAAACAGACACACACTGAAAATATTACCAGCTCCCAGACTTCACTCCATATCCTCCTAATCACAAAGCATTAAGTTACAATACTGAGGGTTGACTCATCTTCATCATCATCGTGAATAACTGTTGTTGTTAAGTCATTATGAATATGCCTTTAAAGACACCACATTCCACAGCACCACTGTAACTGTGTGGCTAATGATATGCCTCAGGGTGATGGTGACAGGGACTTCAGGAGCTTCGCATGTTTCAGTGTGACACACAGGAATAAACGTGCAGGAGGATGGAGAGGATGAACCAATTTCCATATATTTTTACTACAATAAGCGACTGTACAGTGAAAGAATAAGAAAGTGACAAAGGGGAATGTGGGAGACAGATTGTGGGTACAGCGAGTAACAGCACAGGCCTGTAGAAAAGCTCTTGTTATATTAAGAGTTTTTCAAAAAGATGGGCCTCAAACAAAATATTGTTTCAACACGAGATGTTCAGATTTGGTTTTTACTTTAAGGAAAATGGGAACAGGAGGGGAGAGAAGTGCTTCTGGAGATGGCAGGTATTCTGAGTCTCTCTTCACTGAACTTCAAGGTAGCATACTATTCACTACTGGATGTGGTTATATTATTATTATTATATTATATATTATATATATTATATATTAATAAGTTTTACATGAGTGTGTTTGACTGCAGTTCTTTGCACTACAATAAGCTACATCAGCT
>OMLM01014738.1:12377-31366 GCA_900302695.1 Helostoma temminkii | reverse complement strand
GCTTTTTAAACAAACACTGAAACACAGATCACAAAAAGCCAGTTGACAAACACATTGATCTGGACTCAGATCAGATACACTCAGACCATCAGGAACAAGCTACAGTTCAGTGCATGTCATTCTACACTCAAACATCCTTGTCCAACACTCTGGAGTAGCTGGGATTCTGTATTACTCGTAAAAATTAAGGCCCATGTTAAATATAGAGTCAAGTTAAGTGCAGCTCTTTGGAGTCTATCAGTGACTACAAAAATAAAAGGCACTCAGGGGGGCTGTATACAGTGTATTGACAGGGGATCGATATTAGGTGTCTTTCTTTTTAAATATTTACTAAGTGGGTCTAGGAGGCATTTAGACTGTCGGGGGACTTCCCTTAACACACTGATCTCCTCTTCTCTCATCTCCATCTGCTCATACTCCACCATTGCATATCATTAACTTTGTTTTCTCTCTCCTGTAGTTGATTCCCCCCCTTGGAGCTGTGTGTTCCCAGTGTGTTGTCGCTGGCCTGACCAACCTGCCCAGTAGTTTGTTTGCTGCTTGTTGTTGTTGTTGTGACGACCGGTTGTTCTTTTCTCTCTTTCTTGCACTCACTCCAACTGGTTGAGGCAGATGGCCGCCCACCCTGAGCCTGGTTCTGCTGGAGGTTTCTTCCATTAAAGGAAGCTTTTCTTCTCCACTGTCTCCTAGTGCTGTTCAAGGGGGATTTGTTGGATTTTTTATACAGAATTCTATATAGTTGTATTCTATAGGTGCCTTGAGATGACTTTTGTAGTGATTTGGAGCTAAATACACAAATTAAAATGAACTGAAAATAAACAGAAAGGTTTGAATAGTAAAACACGGGAGGAACAGGTGAATTACAGGTTACCACAGAATCAGATGAAGTTGTTCTGTTACTCAAAGCTACAGTATTAGAATTCCTCCTTAATGGATGATTCAAGTCTACCTGGCTTAAAAAACACTTGGGAGATGGGAAGATATGATTGTCTGTCTCTACAGAAAAGATGGAGGTGCTTGACATGTGAAATGCTCCTCCAGCAGTGTTCCTGACAGCTGAGCCGTATTTTTCCCCCATTGTTCTTCTGTCACTCATATTACATCTATTCACTGTTACATTGGGTCTCATTGTGGAAATCTTTACAGAAACTAAGGTTTTCTTTCTCGTTAAGCATCAACCAAGAAAGTAATAAGCTTAGCTGTAAACAAGCAATAAGTCATTTTGTTGAACACACACATACAGCATACGATGTAGGCTGTGCACAAAAAGTTAACTAGAAACAAGGACAGTGTAGCGTGAGTTTATTATACTGTAGAGTTCCTGCATGCAGTTGATTGGGAATTAAAACATTTTCTCACACTGATAACTGGACTGAATCAGATGTATAAGGCCAAAACTGATCAACCCACCAGGGCCTGTGAGCTTTCTTTCCTCTGGCATAATAATAATATGGAAGCTTAACACTCTGCCCTCGTGGAGTTTCTAGGCAACCTCCATCGATATGGAGATGAGATCATACACACAGACCTGTGACCCTGACCAAGATCTGAGATCAGTCACCTTGTTAAATGTCACACTAATAAAAGTAGACAGTTTGCTAGGACTGATACACACAGAGGCAGCAATGCACACAGCTCCTGCCAAATCCACATTCCTCAAACACCAAAGGGAAATATTTTCCCCCCAAAACTATGAAATTCAGCTGCACAAATAATTGCATTGCTTTACCACAAGTCTGCTAAAGTGAACACATTGTCGTCTCGGTAGTTTATGGTCAGTTATAATTCTCAAGTTATAAAAACAACTCCAGTAATTTAAAAAAAAAAGATGATAGCAGCACCATACCTCATGAGATCTCAAATAGCCCCAACGTCACGCCAAGAGAAATATCCAGATGCATTTTAAGCTTCCCAGTTCCGTCGACAGTTAGCTTAATAAATAAGAAGGGAAATCACCCAGGGCACAGACAACATCCAGAACCAACAAAAGATTTTGGCGAGAGGCTCAGCAGCTTCGTGAGCAGCTTCAAGAGGCCACAGAGACTGGAACTGGATCCTGACACAGTCTAGCTCACTGAAGGGGATCATGTGGGTATCTGACACCAGAGCGGTGGCAGCCAGCAAAACATCAGGAGCTGCTTAATAATGAATGAGTAAGGCCTGTAGAGAGGTACCACACACACATACGCCACATGGTTAAGAGGGAGTCACACTGACATAACTGGAGACAGGCTTACAGCGTGGTCAGGTAAAAGTAGGGTGTATGACTATAATCAACACAAGCAACTTGACACACGTTGCTAACAAAGTACTCTGTCATCACCCTCCTGCTCCACACTTTACACAGCGGGACACAAGTGTGTTTAGTGGTAGTTTATAATCAGATTCTATCTGGTCTCATAAAACTTTATACACTTTGTTTTAGCACATTAAAGCACAGACATAAGTGTAGACATCAAAAGCAACTAGAAACCTGAAACATCACTCAGTTATAACCCAGTGTGATGTTCACCGCAGCAGTTTGTGCCATGTGTGACTTAATTTCTACCACACCCACCTCAAAAACAGAAAGTGATTGGCTAAAATGTCTTCTTCATGGCAAAGGAGAGGGGAAAACCCATCCAGGGTTGAGCACTGGCCTCCTCCAAGAAACAAAGCACAAACTCCCATGAAACGTCGGCTGAGTCATCTTGAGGCCGCACTGAGGTTAAAACCAGGAGACAGATGTCCATCCACTTGAAAACCTGTGGCTTAATTGACTGGTCCTTTGTCAAAGCCAAGATTAAGCCGACACCGAGCACCAATCAAAATCCAAAACACCAAATGGAATCAGTGTCATGGGATACATGACTCCCAAAAATGTTACATTTTTTAAGTCTCTCTGGACAAATGTATGTCTAAGAATCATTAGGGTAAAGTTTGTGAATGTATTTTGCTCAATAGACGTGTAACCTTAACGTCTATGTCATGTTATTCATTGAGTCAGTTGATGGCAAAATTAATTTGAACTGAAATATTTTAAAATACTTTGATAACAAAAATGTATGTATGCGATTCATTTAAGTTAATTTTTAATAGAATATGTAATTAATTTTGTTTTTTATTTTCTAACCATATCAGACATCAAATCAAAACTAAATGATGATGGAATATACTCACTGAGGAGAAGAAAGTGTGTTTTGAGTTTGAAACTATTAATGCTCCATATCCAGCCCGGTATTCTTTGGAATTACAGTTACATATGTTTAACAATTCTGGATCTCACTTCACGTCCAGTGTTGAGGCCTAATGAAGAAGCTACTGTGATGTTTAGCAAAGCGGAAAGCAGGATGGGATGATCCATACTTTCATGTCGGGAACTGGAGGTTAATGGTTGTTTTTATTAACCATAACCACCATGTTTCCCAAACATCAACCACACTTTAGTTGCCATGCACAAATACTGCAGATGACTATAATTTTTAATAACATGTGAATATAATTTGGGTTTTGTTAACCTGTACAGTATCAAGGTTCTTGTCTGATGATTGGTTTTGTCCAATCAGCCAGAACAACAGTTGCAGTAGTCTACATTTCTACCTGGTACCCACAAGATGCTCTGAACTATAAGTTGCTTTAGTCAAACTGCTCCTGTTCAGCATGAGGTCTCAGTAAAACAGCAAGACTTGAATGAAAAAAAATACTCCATAAAACAGCAACTGAACACTTTGGACTGGAGTAACATCAATTAATCCGTTATCCTAACCACTTTTCCTCTTAAGCACTTCATTTTATTAATTAAAGTCAAAGCTGAAAACTAAATATTTGCTGTCAACTGACATTTTATTTTGTTTATTTTATTCATTCATTCATTAATCTTCTATACTGCTTAGTCCCCGCAGGGGTCACGGGAGTGCTGGAGCCTATCCCAGCCAGCTTACGGGCGAGAGGCGGGGTACCCTGGACAGGTCGCCAGTCCATCGCAGGGCTTGTTTATTTTATTTTAATTAATAAAATCAATTTAACTTTCAGTGAGGGTTGTAGGTGAAGCCAATCCCAGCTGTCATTGGGCCAAAGGCAGGGTACACCCTAGACAGGTCGCCGCCCCAGGTGTTAGTGGGGTAACACAGGAGTCAGAAATAAACAAGCTTTTCTTCAGGAATACATCAAGTCATTCATTAATTCATGGGACTAGTCAGTGTAAAGTTTGTTGTTTGCACCACGTACATAATTTTGTTTGGTGTATGCTTTTATGTATTTTGATGTTATTCTGAATACATTTAAAAGACTATACATACATATCTTCAGCCCATTAGTTATAGCAGATCCACTTCTTTTCCAGCATTGTCGAGCATATCAAGTTGTAAATCTAGTGATCAATTCTTGGGAAATCTGACATCAGCTTCCAGGTTGGAGTTCGGGCATGTGGCCTTTGAAGCAAATTCCCGACAGCAGCTGGAGCTCTTAACCCTCAGCATCTTTGTCTGATCTTCTGCTGTCAATCGTGCTGAGATTGACCTCACTGGCATTTATGTCATGCAGCTCCTCCAGTTAGGTGGAGTGTCCTGGAAATGACACTAGTCCAGTTACGATCTGGCTTCACATGTCAGAGACACCAGGCAACTACAAAACATCACAGTCAAATATGATCCATATGCACAATTTATGGCCAGCTGTGTGTCCGCAGATGGGCAACTACAATGTAAATTCATGACCTAATACCCAGCACCTGGATCATAAATAAACCTTGGATGGATACTCCTTTTAAACACCACGTTTGGGTTGGCGAGTGACCTGATCCTCGGGCCACACACAATAAGGCTTAAAAAAGGAGAGCAGAAAGGGAGGGGATGTGTGTAATAGCTGCAATTCCTTGCGAGTCAACTCTACAGCTGTTTGACATTAAGAGGTGGGAGTGAATTAGGTGGGCTGGGTCTGTGTGTGTGGGTTTATGGGACGGAGGAAGAGAAAGAATTAGGGGTGGAGGATAGGGCCACCGCTCAGATCTAAGCCAAGGAGCACAGGCACCACTTCAGGGCAGGGTGGAATTTTTCATGACGTTTGCTTCCAACTGTTATTTCACTATGGAAGTAAAGGCACAGGGAAAATGGGACACGCATGAGGTCAGTATGATAAGTAAATATCACCTGCAGAAATCGCTAAGTATGCAGAAAAAGCTCCATATGAACCGCTTCAAGCACACACATGGCACTTCAAAAAGCCAAGCACATGCTGTTTTTTCACTTTGGTCATAATTAGATCTGAAAAACAGTCTGCCACGTCTCATTTGACATAAACAAACTATCATTTGAAATAAATACTTAAATAATATGATAGTAGTACTTATACTAATACTTTCTAAATGAGATATGCATCACATAAAATATGTAAAACACCTACACTGACAAAATAATTGCTGTTATTGGAACTTGGCCTGAAAGAACATTGGAGTTTTGTGTGAAAAATGATGCAGTGTGAACCAAAAAACACCAAAAGAGCATATCAACAATGTTTTACAGGAAAAATAATCAAATGACAGAAAATTAATGAGCTCTTTGATAATCAAGTAATTGTTTAAAGAAAGATTCTTTTAATACACAGGTTTTTTAATAAAATTGTGCCAAACATGCTCTTGATGTAGCTTAAGTTTGGGCTCGGGCTCCGTAAGTTAGAATCGTTACAAATGACAAATGACTGAAAATTAACAGTTTAAATCTCATAAGCACTTTTACTTTAGGACATTTAACTGTAAGAGGCATCAGTTTGCTTTAACTTTTTTCAAACGCCATTAGTTATGAAGCTGTATGAGTCATCAGCTAACAGTAGTAGTGAGTGTCCAGGGGTTACCCAAACAGAAAATGACACCACTTGAGAAGGGGTAGTAACTCTTCAGCACTCCCCAAGGTGCTTTTTTACATGGAGGAGGAAGTGGTGATCTTCAATCAAACAGCAAACGCAGGCACAGGAGCACAAACGCCTTCATTTCTTCTCATGATCTCTCCAACGAGCCACAACAAGGGACCGCGGAGCAAATACATAGATGGCAGTCACAGAGAAGACAGATAAACAGAATGAAGCCCAGAAAGCCACGACCTCCCTCCAATTAGGAGATGGAGATGGGGAGGAAAGAAGAGAGCAAAGAAAAAGAGGTCAACACAAGAGAAGCTCCAAGCTGAAGCTCTAATTCAACCGGTCTGATATTGATTTACCTCCCGGCCCTGGGCCCCACAGTGGCTGCCATATTGGGTCCACCTACACAAAAATTTATACCTACACTCTCCTAATTGAGTCCACACTTTGAACAGAAGCCTCCACTGAGTCAGAAACGCTATCGCAGTGATGTGTCAGCAGTCACTGACACTGTTACGCACGATAAAATAGCGTCAACATGTGATGCACACGTCCATATTTTGTGATGTAAGGACATTATTAAAGAACCCGACAGTCAGTCACTGACTTTCAGCGTGTCGCTCTGACAAGTTAAGCTGCTGACTCATTTATGCTGAACGCTTAGAATTATTAGAGTTCATTGCTTGGATGAAGAAATGTTTAAATTAAAAGCAGGAGGATTTGAAGCTACGACTTTAAGCATTGTGTGCTTTTTTTTCACAGTTGTGTAAAAGCCATAAAAACTGAGGTTTTGATTAATGTTGGAGACAAGCATCTGGCCCCATGCTGCACTCCACTAGGGTCAAATGTCTGCAACTTAAAAGTAGATTTGAGAGGGAGACATCACTGTCTGAGAAGACCTAACACTGTTTACGGAGAACCTTCACTGTCATATCTAACAATGGGATTTTAGAGTGTCACACTTTTACAGGCGTGGTTTTGTCTGATATATCACGTTAGCTGTATCTTACAATATCACTGTACGACTTTTAATTGAGGACATTCATCTTTCTTAAAATATGCGGCAGATTAATGGTTATCATTGATTATGCATTTCAATGCACTATCAGATATACTTTGGGAAAATGTCCATCATATAAAATAAATGATTAAATATAATTTTAATGGACCAGCAAATTGTGTTTGATTGGGACTTTTATGCCAAAGGGGTATATTATAAAGTGCCAAGTCCAGTGTCTTGTTAATGTAGGACACTTTGTGGACAGGAGGACTGGGAATCAAGCATCCAGTTCTGGAACTAGTAGACAAACAGCTCCACCAGGCAAAGAGGAACTTGAAACTGTTGAACTTGTTGTCACAATGAAGGAAAAGTGCCCAACCTTTAAGCTTTTAGTGAAAAACTCAGGTAGACACTTTTTTCTTGTTGATATTTATATGTGTATATACCAGTATCCAATTAATAACAAGTGGATGACATCTATCAGTTCAAATCAGTCAGTATAAAAAGTGAAGATACGTTTGAGGTATCAGTAAAATCATTAAAAGAAAAACACGTTAGCTGTTGTTTTCCCAGAAGAAAACACAATTAGCTGGTACCTGGATCGACTGAGCTGGAGTGTGAGAAATAGCTTCTGAAAAACACTGACTTGTGGGAGTAGAATCAAAATGGCCTTGTCTCTACTCCAGCAAAGCCACACAGACATAGAGAGGAGGGATGGAAAAACTGCAACTAACTAAAGAAAGAAACTCCTCCAGAAGAAAGAAGCTATAATAGAGAATGACACTTGGCCAAGTCCAGCAACAATTGTGCAAATATGAATCGATATATGAGTCCAAAACTATAACCTGTGATACTAGATGAGTTTGACAGCATTTGATAAATGAGAAAAGTTCTCATGTTGAGTATAAATCCAGTTCACACTTGTTTCTCAAGAATAAGACTTATATGGAGCCAAATGCAGCCTCATGTTTCCAACTTTAACTGTGGTCACAAAGTTCAGTCACACCCTCCGTGATAGTCACTGCTCATCCGACAAGACAATGAGTGCAGTGGTGAGACGAAGGAGAAATGAATTTTTTACAGCAGACACCCTGAGGTTCCCCGCCCTGACAGAAAACCTAATTAAATAGTGTGACAGCACAGTGAGGGCCACACCTGCATCTGTGGTTCATGTTAACCACGCCACGCCCTCCTAAGCTGTTCACCAGCCTTTGATAAATGAGGAGAGAGGAGAATGCATGGCAGAGAGTCATTGTATGTCCAGACTTATCCCCAACCACATGTATTAATAGGTAGGAGTGCTAAACAGATGTTTACAGGAAGCGATTCTCATAGCTTGTCATCTACTGATGCTAAATTTTTTAATACTTTTAATCAATGCTAAGCTGCTACTAGGGATAACAAAGCAGCAATTCCATTTATAAAAAGCCTGGTGTCACACAGGGTATTATTATCCTGAAATGTTCTTTTAGAAATAGTGTATTTACATGGAGCACCAGGTGATATGAGTTAAAGTGTCTCATTCACTGCCAAAGAGGGTAAGGATCCACACAGAGCAGCAGCAAAAAAAGCAGCAGGTTATAAATGAACACAGGCAAATTACGAGATTGAATCTGAGTCAAATGCAGTTATACGTACTGTACATTCATAAACTGGAAGACGAACCATTTATTGTCTCTCTCATGCACACACAGTTCTCCGCCAACCACATCACACACACAGGAGCCTGTCATGAAGACGTGTGGTAGCTGAGTCCTCATCATTGCAGCCTTACTGTAATCTTTGTTGTTTTCCACAGTCTCAGCTCCCATCACTCCCACACAAACCAGATCAGCCTTCTCCAAACAGTCACTACAGTGTTAAGCTCCAGCATGACTCAGAACATAAAAACATACATTTTCTAGCCGGGAAAATTGAACAGTTTACCAAAATGACTGCTCATTATCAATTAGCAAGTGAAAGTTTCCCTAAAAGGACACTAGCAGCCAAATACTCAGCTGACAAGGTTAATGTAGGTGGAGAAGTCAGCAGTACTATCCACACAAACAGGATTTTAGGATTAATTGATGGCTTAATTGTACTGGAATGCTACAATACTTGACATTTTATGTCAAATATTTGGTTTAATGTGAATGTGTTGCTCTTGAGATTTTGAACATCTCTCAGCTCATTGTTTTGATATGTTTAGTTTTTTCAGAGTGTGTCTGTACTGCAGACAAACTCTAACCCCAACCCTACCCCTCCGAGAGTAGGTAGAGACCAAAACAGAGTTAAAAGGAGAGTGAACATAATATGCACTAAAATTGTAATGCATCTTCCAAACGAGGACTATGCTGTAAAATATAGAAGTCAAAACCTTTCTGACATCATAACACAGTCTCCATAGTGTCCACGTGTTCAGTACTGCTGCCCTTAGGAACATTTTAGGAACATTTTAGGAATTGGAACATTTTAAGTTGCAGTACAGTACTATCCACAAATAAAACATGATGGAAGCAGATTTTTACACTGGTCCAAAACACTTTCGTGAGAAAAAGACCTTTGACATCTGTTGACTTAACCAAGTAGACAGCTGCACTTGGATGGCTGGAAGATTTGACAGCTGAACTACATAGTTTTGTACTTAAATCTGGTGCTACATGCTGCACTACTCAGCCTGAACTTAGCAGTCTTGAGTCTGAACTGTTTTGTCAAGTTTAAATGAAAAGACACAAAGTTTTTCACAACATAATTTCTCCATCTCCAGAATTTGAGATTAGACTGAACTGGCTGCCAAACTTACCCATTGTCTTGATCAGCGACTGAAAGGTTAAGTGTTCCCAGGAGGGTTCATAGTTACAGGCAGAGCTTCTTCTTGTCTTCTCCCTTGTAGACTGTCTGTCTCTGTCCTCTCTTTCACTCACTCTAACTGTGTCTCTGTCTTGCTTCGCTTCCTGTCTTGGAGACCAGCTGGGCCAACCACCACCGAAGCCTGCTAGAGTAAAAATGCTCAGAGTCTAAACGTGACCGGCCTTAAAGGTTTTTCTTGGGGAGAAAAAGCCCACATCCCACTGTCAGTCAAGCAGCAGAGCATAGTTTCAGCTGGGCTGCCATCCAAACAGACATGAAACTATTCTATTTCGGTCTGCCATATGAGCAGTGGTGCTGTTCAGAGGAGGGGGGGGAGATTCTGTGGTGGAGCATGTAATTGCAGAGTGACCAGTTATGGTGAGATGTAATTGCAGACCTCATCAGATGGAGAGAAACTGCCAACAACACAAGGTAAAAGAATTTTAAATAAGACCTAAGGAAAAAAAAAAGAAACAACACAGACCACATAAATAAATGAGGAGCTGGGTTCCAGATGTGGCAGCAAAGGGAGGGAGTGGTGGAGAAGAAAGAGAGGGAGGGACAGAAAAGACGGCCAGATGAAGGAATTGCAATGGCAGCAGAATGAAATCCCATTTCTAACACAGTGAAAGGGTGTTTACCTTCCCAGGAACAGTCGCACAAGACGGAAAGGGGGACTGGGGAAGGTGAGAGGATGTCGGGGCGGCCTTCTGTTGTTTCTGGACCTTCACCATGAGTGCTCCTGGGTGTCTGGTTTCACCTCAGCCTTGGAAATGACTACCTTATGGAAAAATTGGGAGCTTTAAAATTGAGGAAGGAAAATGAAAATATAAACTGCAGTCAGCTGGTTCCCATTACGAGCTAGGTTCAGCTGATGTAAGTTGTTGCAGTTAATATTGCCATGTATTTGTGAGCGAATTACCATTTGATCGTGTGAATGGGGCTTCTTCACACGCATTTCTGTGACCTGTTACACTATAGAGTCAATAAATATTAGCTCTAGCTTAAATCTGAATGCAAATAGCTAATTTCCTCATTCATTTTACCTAATTTCCTGGCGAAAGCAACACAAGACTCCTAATGGAGGCACATTGCTATGCGTTAAGGTAATCCCCAGTAAGACTCAGTTATTTAAAGGAATAGTTCAAGATTTTGGCTACTATGTTTTTTCTCGCCAAGATTAAAATGTTTTTACATGCTTTCTCATTTGCTGGTGTAGTAAGCCAGACAAACAAACAAAAACAAAACATTGTCATTGTCAACACATAGGAGAAGGTGGATACTCTGAAGACTCAAAAACATACTTTGCTATGTATCAGACAGTGCCACCATTTTAGTTCCAGATCTCAAAAGCAGTGTAATTACACCAAACGGCTCTTCTGTATATGAGGACGCTCTGACAGCAAATGGTCAGCCTAGTCATATGAGAGAGTTGGGTCAAATGCAGGTCCTACTTCATGCTGCACCCTTAAAGCTCACACAGAACTTTTCTTCTTTGAGCAGACAGAACTGATATAACAGTTTTCAGTTTTCATCTTAATTCAAGCTAAACGCCTGATGGCTGCAGTGTTAGAAAATATTACAACTAAAGTGTTATTTATTTATTTATATTCAGTGTGTGTTGGATGATGGATATGAACTCAATCATGATCTGATATAAGATCATAAGTGCTCAGGCTGCCACGCTTTTCTACAGAAGTGTTCATAGCTGTGTTAATTCCTAGCTTTACATCTTTTTTGCAAAAACAAACCAAAAAGTAGAGTGTGAGGATTGTATTTTTGTCTGGGCTCAAAAACAGGCTGGCAAGCGAAAATGTTTTATTTTTAAAAAGGCTGGATGGTAGGTCGAGGGAGACAGGAAGCAGGAACAGGACAGAGTTTACTTCCAGTTAGATCTCTAGAGAAGAGAAGTATTTGCCAGTGCGCAAGTGAGTATTTGCAGAAGATAGGTTATAGTACTGTTGCGGGAGTGGGGAGTTCAGCAGATGAGCAGGTGAATAGACAAGATGGTGGAGATGTACAAGATGGCAGCGTCCTGTAGTCCTTTCCCAGGTCAATTTTAGTATTGGGTTTGAGCAGAAAAGCGAACACAGGCTGGCAAGGTAATCCAACAACAGTTTATCCAGAGAACATATCAAAATCCAATAATATTACATAGAGTAATCAGAACAGAGACTAAGCAAGGTCAGAGTCTTGTTCGAGGTCAGAGGCCAGGTTATCACAAAATCGTCAATCCACAATCTAGGTCCAATTAACAGGTAATAGGTCAAAATTCTGGTTCAGATTTAGGTACAGGGTGGCAAAGTAAGGCAAGTATGAAGGCTGACAATCTGGCAAGGGTAGAGTACCACAGGCCTGCTTATAAAGAGACAAAGACAGGTGTGAGTAATAGAAGAAGAAAAAGAATGAAACCCTTATAGTCCCACAACGGGGAATTGTGCATGCCCCTTTGAGGCACCAAGGGTCAGGGGTTGGTGTCTTGTCCAAGGACCTCAGCAGGTAGCAGCAGACCTGCCAACTCTCAGGTTGAATAACAACTGCCCTACCTATTGAGCTACATGCTTCCCTAATCCAGTGGATAAGGGGCGGGTGGAGCCAGGGAGAGGGAGTGTGAGTGAATAAACCAAATAAGGGACATAACGGGAAATCAGGTTAGAAACAATGACATTGTGGCCGTAATGATGTGTAATGTTCCTGACAAACTCTGTAGTTTCATTTAGCTACTTGTTAGCAACAAGTGAGGCCTTTTTAAGATGCACAAAAACTTAAAATGAGTTGTGTATTTACAACAAGTTCTATGTCATTCAACAAAATATCTCTCAAACATCTCTCGTGTTAACCACAGACCTCATTTCAAGCATCCAACAAAGACTCTGCAAAAACTGAGGACACAGAGGCTAGTCCACACATGACCTCAGCTCTTTATTTCCCTTTTTCTTTATAACATTAATACAAATTGTCTTCCAAAGCCTCAGTTCTTGACATGAGTTTGTGGGGTACGTTTCTCGGAACTGGATGGCACGTCTTCTCTCTAGAGATGGGGGTTTGAGGTTTGTCTTATATGAAACATCTAATTTCCAACTCCAAGGGGCCATTCAAAGCAGATGTGTACTATTACAACTGCTTTTCTCATTGGCCTAGTGGGATTGTTAGATTACTGCTCAGAGAGAACCTTAACCAAACCGACCCACAAATCAGCCCTCAACCTCCCGTCACCCACAATTTTCAGAATATAAGGAGGGGGAGCTTATTTCTTTCCTTCTCAGTCATGCAGGAATAGTTTCCATGTGGATTCCAGCATGGCTCCAACTTTGTCGCTGACTCTCTACAGACAGATAGTGAGACAGAGAGCATGAATGGAAAGACTGATGACAGATGATGGTTTTAAGGCTTGAGGGTGAATACAGAACCAAATCCCCTTTTCTGTTTGCACTCCAGTAACACAAGTTCACATATTTCTCATAAAAATCTTCATCTGGGAATTATGGAAATTAAGTCAGCAAGCTGAACAGGTGGGTTTATAATTCATCAGTTGTTGCCATAAGTGTCGGTTAAATGTCTGACATTGATATCAACTGATTTTCAATTAGTTTTACATAACACATAGTTTTTATTTGTACCGGCAGCTACTTGTGTGCTTCGTTGTTATGCGCACCATGACAAATAGTCTGCATTTGCTCTGGTGCACACTTGGCATCCATCCGTGGAACCAAATAGGATCAAGTGTATCCTGTTTTTCACTTTCACCCTTATTGAATGAGCTCATTATTCCCCCAATTTCCAACTTGCATCACATATTTATCATCCAAAAACTGAAAAGCCTTTATTTATCCTCTGTGAACTTTTTAGTTCCCTGCCTGTGATTTTTCTGGAAACACTGCACCTCAAATTCTTTACAAACCACTGGCAGCACATACAGGGTGTGTTATTGTTGGGAAATTATGTTTTTTTTCTTTGTACCATTAACATGATTTATGTGAGATTACTATTGTATTTATTTTATTTTTCACTAATGATGTTCTCCCTTTCTTAGGGAGTTTCATCGTGGTTTCCTTTGTAGCTTTCACCCAGTTCTTAGTAGTACATGTGAGTTCACAGAGTACTGAGCAGTTGCTGCTACAATCGCTCTTGTTAAATGAAGAGGACTTTCATGCTACAGTAATTTAAAAGGAAAGGTTTCTCTCACGCAAATACAGTCTGTGATAAAACACCTCTTTCTGAAGGACCTCTTATTAATCAACATCTATTTATTATACATGTTTTGTTTTATTGTCATCCAGCAGCACTAAAGTGTTCAAACATCTTAAAGTGCGCTGATCTTATATAACCATAATCTTTATCATTTCATGTTTCATTCTTTCTGTTTTTAGTTTGTCTCAGCTTTTGTGCAGATTTGTAAAATTAAAACACCTGCTGAGGTGGTTGAAGGAACTGATGGACCAGAATTTATCACTGGTGGATATCAGGTCTGAAGTGTGAGACTCCTTTTGCAAGATAATTACAGTGCCACCTATTGGAGTCCTGCTGCAAAAACAAGAGTGCCCCGAAATGTTCAGCTATCCTCAGATTGAGCTGTCAGATATAAAAGAGAACAGATCCTGTTGAATGTTCTGTCTCTGCACTGATGCCAAAAACACAATATACTGTTTAATGCTTTTGCTTTCAGCTTCTAATACATCATGCATGGAAATGGGATTGTGTACCATTTCTGACTGGACTTGAGTGGTGTGCATTTCCCTCCACTGGAACTAAAGAAGAACAAGTCTGACTGCAGTTTTGGCTGCCTTTTATTAAGCAGTTACCCATGCAGTTGTTTTCTGTTATCATCATATATCTTGACATAACCATGCTGCAAAGGTGTCAGTTGGAAATAGACTCCCAATGAAACTGATGTGTTCAGACCTGCACACTGTTGCTGCATACAGTCGCCCCCACTGTGCAACAGCAGCGCATGATTTCATATTCAATGTTTTTCCAAATTACAGTTGTGTGCTGCTAATTTTCAGGGAATTAGTTTAACCAGTGCTTTACAAATTAGATTATTTCTGTGAGATTCTATATGTTATCATTTATGGACAGTGTTTACAAATATTCCAGAAATTATCATACAAATATAGTCACTCAGCTTCTTCTTCATCGTCTTCTACACCTCAACACTTAAAAACCTTTGAAGAACAACACAAGTACCCCAAACCCGAGTGTATCTAAAATACATTTTAATCTTGCTGAAATTTGTTTTCACAATATTGTTTACAATATTAATGTATCTTCAATCTCTTCATCCTCTCTCGGGTCTTCTTTATCATCTCGAAACAGAGCTGTACAATCATGTTCATGTAAATTGTTCTACATCAAGGCACAAGACAACAGCCGTTGTGGGGGGGCCTTGGGTAGGCTGATCTTTAATGGCGTCCCTCTGGCACACAGCAAAACAGGGTACCCTTGGGAGGGAAGGGAACTGTTGGAAAATGGATCTCAAATGAAGTGAAAGATGGAAGAAATGTGCTCTAACGAGGTGAAAGGAGGGAAAAAATAAGGTGATAACCACTACTGCTTTCACTTTATTTTCTGATCATAGTCATGTATAAAAAAGATGAACCATTAGGATGTTCTTTTCTTCAGGAGTTCATTTGTTCATGTACATAACTAAAGTGCCTTTTTCTGATTTGTTTAGTTTTTTTTTCTGTTACTGCCAAAAGCAAAAGGTTTCACAAACAGGATGGAGATCTCTTTTTTTTCCTCTTAAGAATGTGAGTGTGGATAAAGGGCCAGTTCATTGTTTATTTCTGCTCAATTTTGTTTTTGTTGATTTTTGCAGGTTTTTTTTCTGGTGTTTTCTTGACGGGATTCAACCTCTGAAAGACAGAAACATGAAATTTAGTGTAAATTTAAAGCTTTCCATTTTCCATGACACAATTGTTGATCAAAAGAGGCATATAATGTGTCTTTGTTTACCGTTTTCCTGAACGTTTTGGAGTGTTCACATCTGGATGCTTCTCCTCCGCCTCCCGAAGGCCTTGGCACCAACGTTGGTGGGGACAAAGTTGCTGTTGCCCATTCCTCCCGACCGGCTGAGGAAGTCTGCCAGGCGATGAGTCACACAGGTTGCTGTGTTGCAGGCTCGCTTCTGTGCTGTAACGCTGCTTCAGGAGAGCAAACAGGGGGTTAACTCATCTGGTGTTACGTTAAACAAACACAGATACACATACACAGACAGATCATTTTTATAAATGTTTATTTTAAAGACAGAAAAACAGTAGTAAATATATAAAAACATGCAGGTTTTGTTATATAGTTCTGCAGTTTGTCTTTTTCTTACCTTTGGACTTGATGAGAGCTTCAGAGATAAATTCTCGGGCACTATGAAATGCTCTTATTTATCTGAGATTTATTTTCAGATTTGTGTCATGAAGTACCCACTGACTGTTTTAAAGCACTGATTAGAATGAAAATGAGCTAAGGCTTCCTGGTAGAAAAATACGTTTATTGAACAAGAAACATGGTGTCGCAGGAGTGGATCATTTATTAATGGTTTGATTACGTGATCTCTCTTAACTCTTAAATTGTTATGGGCTTTCATGGGAATGCCATCAAATCATTGCACATACAGCACACAGAGATGGATGTGTGACCTGGGTCCTCACTTACAGTTAGGAAAACTAAGTCTCTGATTGTCTGGAATAACTGTGACAAATTATTCTCTGCCAAAAAGAGGAGTAAGGAGAAAGGAACTGAAAAGCTGGTTGCAGTTAAACGTCATTTCTCGACATGCACTTGCCAATCCAAATCAAAAAGGAAGAATCTAGGATCAGAAGAGGAAAGGGACAAGGAGAGAAGAAGGGGGAAAAGGGAAAATAAAAGGAAGAGCAAATACAGTAAAGGTAAAAGTTGGGCTAAGGGAGGATGAGGAGGGGTTAGATGCTGTCAAACGTCTCGGCGTAGCTTGCATAGCTGTCACTCTCAGGCGCACTGCGCTTCTTGCCGGGCGTTCCCGCTCCCACGTTTGTGCGAGGGAACGTCTGCAACTTGTGCAGCTCCTGAGATAGTTTGCCCAAAACACAGGTGCTGAGGTTGGAGCAGCGCTTGGTTAGGGGCCTGTCCATGCTGGGGAGGGGACACACAGAAAACATGCAGAGAACAGGCTCATAGACATGGGACAACATGCAGGTATCACTTTTGTTTCTACTTATTTTACTTCTTCCTTCCATTTACGCACCATTCCTCTCGCATGCATTTCTTTCTCATGCCAGGTATCAGAAAGTATTAAACATTCTCCCCTTCCCGCATCATGCTTCTTCTCTCTTCCCATCATTGAGAGAACTTCTCATCAACCCCCTCATGCGCCAAACCTCCACTCCCAACCCCAGTCAATCCCATTATGTCACATCTTTTACACCCACAAAACAAACAGAAACCAGTCGCTTCCCACTGTCATGCAACTCTATTTAATTGACATCATGCAGCCTTATTTGTTCCGTTAGGCATACACTGTCCACATGCCCGGCAGGCAGGCTGGAAAGAGTAGTCTGTTCAAACAAAGTCAAACTCATCCATGCGGGAGGAGGGTCATGACAGAGAATACAGATTTTTTTGTGTGTATTAGCTTCTTCTTTTTTTTTAAATAATAATTTTTCTTTCTTTTGGTCCATAGAGAAATACATACCTCTATGTCTGACTGAACCCAAGTGGGGGGCTAAAAAGACGTATCTTCAGTGGTGTTAAGGTGAAAACAGAAAATAAAGCAAGTGTCCAGCACAGAGCCCAGAAAATTTAGTTTAACCAGTTACCTTTCTATTCTGTCATTAGTTGAGTCCTTTGTTGGCAGTTTCTGTGCAGGGAAAAAAAGTGTTTCAAAAGCATTTAAAATAAAAAAGAGTCATCTGTACCTGTTTCCTTCAGTTGCCTGCTGCTCCAGCTCCTCTGCTGTCATTTGCACAAACTCCTTGACAATGGCGTTGAGTAACCTTCGCGCCTCGTAGTCCGTGAGCGTGACTCGGTCTGACATGGACTCTAAACCCGGCCTGCGGTGAGAGGTGAGCAGGGAGGTTTTCAGAGGTGATGGGGGAGGAAGGGCATCGAGATCAGCATTAAATCATTTGCTAGAATTATCACCTGCCGTTAAAAAGGGGCAGTGTGGTGGTGGGGGTCTAGAGGGGTGTTAGGATGGGGTAGAGTGCTGATGGAGTGGCTGGATAGATAGGAGGGGTCAGGGAGGTTGGCTGGGACGTCACCAACTCTGAGAGGGATGACGTCTGAGTTGGAGCGCCCCCGGCCAACACGGGAAACAATCTGCGGAAAGTGCCCCATCGGAGTGAGGGGCTGCACCCGGTTTTAGATTTATTGCTAAATCGATAGCTTCATGAGAACAGTGTGGGGAGTGGTTCCAATGAGCTTTATAAAAATATACAGATATAATTTAGCTTCGCTTTTCTGTGTTTTTTACACTTTTGTATTTTGATTATTCAGGTTTTAACAAATAAACTCAGTTTAATTAGATCCAGTTGGAACATAAAAGGACACATAAACTTTCAGGATTGATTAGAAAAATACATTTTGTGGGATTTACAAATCCTTTTTTTTCAGTCTATATGCAATCCAGCTCATGTGTCAAGAGATAACCAAAATAAATCTATTTACAGTTGCATGGACATTAATACACTCTATCTGTACTACTACTACAGACACCTTTTTCATATTTTTTGTTATCACAGAAAAATGTGAAATGTAATAAATTCAAAGTGGGAATTTAAATTCATGTCAAATTGATGGCAAACACACAGCAGCTGAGAGTTTGAAGTGTAAAATGTGAATGTTGTGCGTCTCACCTGGCAGGGGCAGCTTGTGAGCAGTACATCTGGCAAATGACCAGGGCGTAGGCAACGAGGAAAGCAGAGATCTTCAACATAACCATGGTCCCCTGCGCAGCAAGAGAGACACCTCCATCAGCTTCTTGTGCACAAAACTACAGCTGTTCACACTCACACAAAAATAAGTTCTCAGTCACCTGAAACTTAATCTACAAAATATACTTGCTAGTGTCCGATCTTCTTGTGATGCTGGTGTGCACCTGGCAGCAACACAAACAGGTTTCTGTTGCCAAGCTCTGCCCACATCTCTGCTTTTACTTTCACACAACACCTTTTCTAAATGAAGCCACATAACAAACCCCCTACTCTTCTTCTGCAAAACGCACTGTTCCTCCAAAATATCCAGCCGAGAGCAGAGGACAGGTAGTTCCCTTGTGTCATTCTCCGCAAGTTTCAGAGTGTGATATGCCTGCAGGTGGGAGAGTGTGTGTATCTGTGCATGTTTGTGTGTGGGTGAGGGTGGG
>OMLM01014738.1:0-10468 GCA_900302695.1 Helostoma temminkii | reverse complement strand
GTGCACAAAAAAAGCATATTTGTGTGTGTGTGTGTGTGTGTGTGTGTGTGTGTGTGTGTGTGTGTATCTGTCGGAGAGCACTCTAAGTCTTTGCACAGTGACAAAATGAATGGGTGTACAGAAGGAGTGTGTGTAAATCTGTGTGTATGTGAAAGATAATATGTCAGAGTAAGAGAAGGGGAGGAGTTGCCAGTCCCTGTCTGCATCATAGAAGAACCCCATTAGACAGGATGAGCCTTTTAGAGCTATTGAGCCACAAGGCTCACCTATGTTAGACACTAAATCACTGCTGAATAGACAGCTGCCGGGTCTCAAACCTTTTTACTTTCCTACCTGCTGAACTTAGAGTACAGTGCCAGACAGACTGAAACATATCAGGAGACTCAGAACTTCTTTTAAACAACAACTTTCTCTTAAGTTCTGCACATCTCATCAGAAATGGTCCCAGTGAACTCAGTATCCCTGATGGAGTATTTAGCGTGCACTCATTTAACCTCCCAGAGTGAAGCTACTAGCCTTGAACAATCACATGTCTTTAAAGCCTTGGTCAACAGAGCTTTAGTGATTCACAGAGGTGAAAGCCTCCGCCACTTGTTTCCCGGGCAGCTCGCACCAGGCCTTGTTGCTTTCTCCTAACTGAAAGTGAGTCCCAGTTGATTGGCCGCTGGCTCTGTGCGTGCCTGGTCTGTTTGGTCAGGCTGTGCATCGCATTCAGGTGCCAGAGCAAAAGGAGCCGCACTGAAGTGCCTCATATTAAGAGGTGTTTCTAATATTCTGTGGATGTTTGAATGCAGAAAGTCTGAACTGACCTTTACGGTGCATGACATAAAATAAATCAAATAAACCAAATATGGAACCTTTTTCTGCTTTATGCAAATCAATAATTGTGAATCAAAGTAGCTCTAACGTAGACCTCCAGTTTGTTTCATTGATTGGACTCAGGTTTCCTGACTCCATTTCACCTTAGTTGATGCCATTAGCCTTGGGGTTCACGTACATTGCACAGTCTACACTATGAATGTTTAAAGGATGTGTTCTGGATGAATACATCCTTTAAACACAGTCTTTTGTTCATCATCACTTAGACAAATACCAGAAGTATTTTAACAGCATTTTAGGTTTTAAAGAGTATGTGTGTTATTTTTTTTTTGGCCAGTGTATCTATCTTGTACAGACACAGCAGTGTCCAGACCATGTTGACTCATCCCAAGTTTTCAGAAAAAACTTTGGAGTCAATACAGTAACCTTTGAAGCCGGACCTCCCCAAGCAGAGATCAACATACTCACCCTAGTGTAAGTTATTACTGGGGACATAAAGATCATTATGTCTGCTGCTTGTGCTATAGTATGTGACGTGAACAAAGATTATATATCATCTTAAAGGCTCAGAAAATGTACACATGAACAGTATTATTGGATATTACTGGGGATGGTATGACTGCTGTGACATATTAATCTGATACACACACTCTGAAGAAGGTTGACTGCCAGTCAAAACATTGGACTCACACAGGAATGAGCATGTTTTATGAACATATCCATGTTCACCTATCCGCTTACCATCACTACTTTTAAATGAATACACTTGCATTTGCAAACAAAACTTAAGAAGACTTAAAACTTGGAAGAGAGCACTAATATTTCTAAAATACTCATTAACAATATAACCAATGTCTACACTGTATTTCTGATCAATTAGATGTTATAAAATCTAAATTTTCTTTCAAAAACGTGGTCTTTTCTATGTGAATCCAAATTTTTCATTGGTAGTATAATAAGGAAAAATGTGTTTTTAACATACTACACATATTAATCATCCTGTGGGCCCGAGCTTACAGTATCTTCAGGTTGGCACTTCCACAGACTCTGGCTCCAGAACAGCAATATAGCAACAGTCATATAAACATAATATCGTGCCTTCAAAAAGACCAAACAAACAACGAGTGACCTCACATCCTAAAAGCCTCAATGCTCTATTGTGAACTGAACTAACAATACTCATTGTGTTTATTGAAGGGGCATGACTCTCAGTGTTTCTCAGTTGACAGCTGCTTTCATTGTCTTCTCCACCTACACGAAACAATTAGAGAGAAATTAGCTTGATATTGGATATTGGATCCTCAGTGGAGATCTGTTGTTTCCCTTTCAATAACTTGTTAAACAAACGATTAAAAACAGGCCAACAAGTGTGACTGCGATGTGCAGAAGTCTTAGAGATGGAAGAACAAATTACAACCACTGGTTTTCAATAGTTAAAGGTTCCACACACAGATAAATGGAAATAATTCGCACCAGTCATCTGGGACTTGATGAAGGACATCCATAAGGAAATGCAGGAAATCACTAAATGGCCAATAGATGATTGACTTTAATACAGCTGAGGAAGCTGTTTGCTGTTGTACTGTGGTCACTGCCCAGGACACTCATTTGCTCAATATTCATTGTGTCCTTAAAGCATTTATGTTGTCTTAACATGCCCATAAAAAAAAAATTCAAAACACAATAATCTCTCTATTCGACTGTGCTTTGTTGCTAAATGTCCAGTTGTTACTGATATTATGATTCATTTGCACATAACTGCATTTTCACTTTCCAGTTATATCAGCTGCATCTGAGTTCAACAACCTGAACGTACTGGCAGAAATACGCTTTGAAGGTACAAGCATCAGCATATTATTATTTACTGCTGTCACTTTTTATTCAAAGTTCTAACTTTACAGACTGGGAAGAGATGTTTTAGTGGAAGCAGCTGCATTAACTGTACACTTTGATCTATTGTAAAGATATTTAGCTGTTTTATTCTCTTTGTTTACAGAGTAAATGAAGAAACAAACATGAAACACATGTTGGGCGTTTTTGGTATTTGATTTGTGGCTTATAGGCTGCTGCCTTTTAACCCATTAGGGTTTATAACACAATTCCATCTATTTTCATATTTTTTTCACAAGTTTAAATATATAAGGTAGATATGCATTTCTGTGGTGTCATGTTTTTTTTTATTGAATTAACTTCTGGATGTTAAACAGAATAAAAAAATAGGTGCTTACACTGGAAAATACAGGTGAAGTAACTTCAGGTAAAACTGTAGTTACTGTAGGTCTCCCCTGGTTGTGACATCTTCGGTTGTTAATATTAAAGAATTTATTAATTTATACATTATACTTTAACTTATACTTCATGAGAACAACTGTATATTCCTACAGGCGATAAAAAATTACATCATGGCTTTTAGCTTGTTTGCTAAAACGTGGCTATAACAATTAATCAATAATTAAACATATTCTCAGTAAACCAATGGCCTCAGCTGTCACCTTCTACATGTCGCTCTATATGGCCAGTATTACAATGTCATACCAGGACATAAATGACTTTAGGAGTTCAGAGGGTGTTGATATGGTCGGACCAGAGTGATCTATGAATGGCACTGTTGGCCAGGGGGCACCTCCCAGTCAGTAAAGGCCAAGTCTATCCAGATAAATCACCTCCTGAAGAGAAACGAAGGAGAAACAGCACTTAAGTCATTATCCAACTGCAGCCTCCTGTAATGGCTCTCAATCTCCAAATCTAATCAGTAGTTGCCACCACAAAGAAGGCTCGCTGCCCGATTAAATGTAAGTTCAAGTGGCAGGACTGGTGTCACGTTGTGGTGAGTCAGTGGACTGTGTTTAAACACCTGTAAGTGTTTAGTAGAAGCAGGATTTCAAGCAGGTGTTCCAACATGTCCTGTCTGTTAAACCAGCAGAACAAGTGGCTGAGTAGAAGGTCATGCTAACACCTGGGGACAGGTCATCAGTTGAGGAAGCATGTAAAATGTCAAGGAGGAAGCAGAGTATTCTTTTTATGTTTCCAGCTATTTGCTGTTGCGCATCCACAGACATTAGGGAGATTACATTCAATCGTTGGGAACTCGAAGCATCAATCAGTGGCCTTCGGCATCACAGCGTGGGAGAGATGGCTTTGACATCACCGCCTGAACGCCTGGGCTCGCTTGTATCCACTCCACATTTATTCAAGAAAAAGGAGCAAACACGAAAAAGGGACATCTCGGCAATCGATAGCCAGACACTTACAGATGCTGCGGATGGGCAGAGCAACGCTAAGAAGAGTCTGTGCTTCCGAAAAGTGCCTGCTGGGAGTCCTATTTATCATGATTACACAAGAATGAATGAAGTGAGCTGGCTAGCAGAAACATGCTGAAAGTGGATTTGAGTTGTTCTGCGATTATGCTTGCCAGAGAATCAGCCAGTCAATCATTTATTTCATCCACTCACATTTTCTAATAAAAGACCTTTTCCAGTCTTAAACTCTGATGCACTTACTGTACAACTCAGCTCCAATGTTGAATGTTCATTCAGACTTTACACACTTATACTGAAAAGCACTAACTGTAGGACAGCACAAGTCTAACGCTAGGATCAGGTCAGGTCATTACAAGTCACATATATTCAGTCTGTTATCAGATAACACAAGGAGAATAGATGAAATAAATAAATAAATAAGTGACAAGTCAAGGTCATAGAGTTACCCAGTGTTTGTGGGGAACATCATTGCAGCCACATGATATTATCTGTGAACAGAATGACCATATGTTCACAATTAGAAATCACAGAAACAAACACCTTGCGTCTCTTTCTGCTGTGTAAAGAGACTTTCCTGATAATCCTTGAGACTGTCTCTGGTTTCAGTCATCGTGGATCCATAAACTCCACACCATACACAGTCGTGCACCCACTCAGTGGTGAAGTATTTCCACAGCTCAGGCCATAGTTTGTGTGTTTCTTCTCACAAAGCAGAAAATGTAAGAGAGGTTTTAGATCATTTTATCTGTTCACTGAGCTTCACAGATTTTTTCAGCCTCAGTTTTAGTAGAAACCTAAGAATTCTACCTCTGTAGCATTGGAAATGTAACAGTAGTCATGCTACACTGTGATGTATTGCAAACCTATAAGTCACAGAGAGGTGAGAGGTCGGGTCATGTCTGTCAACAGTACAGTAACTTTACCCTCGGTAGTCTTTATTGATGAGGTTGACTACATTTCAAAAGCTGACATTTCAAATGATAAACAAATAAAACCATGTGAAATTGTAGTTAATGCATTTGTCATGTAACCTCTGGAACAGAAGAACAGGGTGGTGCTCAGTCACCTGCTTCAGACATAGAGCCAGAAGACGAACTGAATGAAAGCAGACAGCAAGAAACATAAGCCGTTTTTCAAACTGTAACTCATCCAAACATTTCAGTAGCCCTAGAATAAAAACATGAACCCAACATTGTCCATACTACGCCCTCTTTATGGGGTGCAGGGCTTAGCAAATGATCAGCTGAACTACAGTTAACCTCTACCAGAAACCAGACCTAAAATCCAGTCCAGCTAGATTATAAAATGATTATTATGCCACTGATGGACATGATTTACACCGATATTTCAGAACATCCAAAAATCTTCTTTTTGTGCCAACTCAGGACAGCTTGTACTTAACAACAGACCTTATTGGCCTTTTAAGCTATCAATCCTGCTTCAGAGTTTGTGTGTTGCAACCACTTTTTTTGCTTGAATAACTGATGCACCTGAAGAAAGCGTGGCGTGACTCAAGCCGGCGACCTGTCAAAAGCTGAGCAGAGGCAAGCAGTTCCTCTGAAGTATCCTAAGGAAACTTGGCTCTCATCTTTGGAGTCATTTCAGATTCAATCACACTTGATCAACTTGGACTGTGTCCCGCGGTATTTATAGAAAGTTAACCGTTATGCGGTTATAAAGTCTGGCTGAGGCCCAAGAATATGCCATAATTTCTGCCTCTGCAGCAGAGCTACAGTAAGAGCTGGACATTTCTGGCTCTCAGTGTGGCTCTAAGATGCTTAAGTTACAAAGAAATGAGAAAGGAAATTTTCATTAATGGGCAAACATATGTATCTGTGGATGATTTATTGTTATACCAAAAGCTCTGTTCACTCTATAGCAGCAGTTTTCAGCCAAGACTTCAATCATATCTTTTTCTGTAACATATGTTTCCTTTCTTTTCTCTAAGCCCTTTGTGCATTGACTTTTGTGACATGTTGTTTTTTTTATTACCTGAATCTTTTTTTATGGTTCATCTGCTTTTCTTTTGCCATTTTGGAGCCTCAAATTCCCATGAATGACCCATGAGCCTCTACTTCCTATAGTTATGGCGCTCACATCAGCAAATTGTGTCTACCAGTTAATGGTCCAGCCTGCATTGCAATGAAATTAATATGGTGTGTTCAGCCAATGCATTTTTTTTTGTCTCACCAGAAATGGGACAGTTTATCCTATCAGTCAAATCCAGTTAAAAGCGTCCTTCACTCGTAAAAGCCATTACTGTGACATGATGGATCCTGAAGCACAGGAGGCCATTATCAGGGTTTAATGAATAGATTTGCCGGAGCAGCCAGGTGTCTCTAGAACAACACTTGATCACACGCCCACCTAAGCGTTGCCACTGAAGTGCCTCCGGCCTGTCAGGTGCCAAATCACACAAATTCTGTTAAAAAAACTGGCATTTTGCAAATTCTGGGCCAAATTCAGGACTCACACAAGTTTGTAAAACATTCGTTTTGAAAAATGATTCCTTCAAGACACCCAAACATGTCTAGACTTAAGTAGTTCATTGGAGTCCAACAGTCAAATAGTATCAACATCAAACTGAACTAACCTTTTGAGTGAATCTGTGCACAGCCTCAGTCCTGAGCTGCCCACAGTCCTGTGGGTATTGATTGGCAGGGCTCCCTGTCCTCATTTGCTGTAACTAACAGTGTGTACTTACATGCTCAGTGTCAGGAAAACATAAACATGATCATATAGCAATGGCTCATACAAATCAGTTGTTTTTTAAGGTACTCACACATTCCCTTAATGAATAATGAGTTTTTGTGTAAACTCTACCTTAAGCATCATGGATTTTAAAGCAATGGGATTGTTCTGTTAGTTTTGACACTATTTGTCTGACTGTCCTCAGTTTTCTGCTGCACTGCATATTATTAAACTTCTAAATATAAAATGGTTGTTCATATTTTTGCATGCCTTCCTAAGAAATGGGCAAATAATCAAACATAAGCAGTCCTGACATCATCCTGACATCAACATAGATCAGTCAGGCGCAGAACAACACACGCTGTCTCCTAAAAATTACATTCCTATACTTTTGAACTTCAATCACAATTGCGTTTTTCTAAGAAACACAATTGCAACCAGATTATTTTTGTCAACATAATGACCGTATGTTCACAATTAACATAAACAACAAGTCACAGATATGTTGATACTCAACATATCAATTCAACGTCCACAGGCAACAGATTTTTGTCAATTTATCTGACATACAACATCTGGTTTTCTCTTCCGCTAAAATATCTAATCTTGCAGTTCAACATGCCGATATATGATTACAACTTTATTAACATGTTTTAAGATTGGGTTCAGAACTCACAGCACTGGGTTAGGGTCAGGGAAAGATAGTGGGTATTAGTATTAGAGAAAAATGTAACAGATCACACACAGCGTCTGCATAAACATTTAAACACAAACTTGATCTGTCTCTTACTCTAACCAAAGTATTGGTCATGCCTAAATCTAACCTCACACAGGACTCTGGTCTCAATCTGGGGTCTGCAGATTTCCAGTCCTGCACATTATATGTCCACTCAATTCCTGTTCATTCCTTCAAAAAACATGTTGCCTGACACAATAATGATTATGTTCGATACAAAAACATAATCAAGGTTGCAGTTTAGTTATAAAGGAATGTAATTTTTAGGAGACAGGGTTGCTCAAATTGTGTCCATGTAGCCTCCATGCATGCAACTGGCTAATGTGGCAACACTGCTGTAAACTGCCTCATTGCAAACGTGTAGAACAAATCAAGTAGTGGCAGCGTATCTTTAGAGACCCATTCTATACATTTTAGACATGATCAACTTAGGTATTAAGGGCCAATTCCATTTCTACCCCTTGGCCCTACCCCTCTGTATCCCAATTCCCTTTTGGGTGGACGGGTAGGACTAAGGCAGAGGGCTATATAGCCCTTCAAATGAAGATTTTTGAGGAACACACAGAGATTTCTCAGCATACCCTGGATACACGGACAGTATGGCTGCAAACACGAGCAAAGAGACCCACAAATATAAGTATTTTTGAAATTAAAAAGGATTTTAAAAGTATGGCAACATTCTTCTCTCTTCAATTAATACATACTCCATACATTTAAGGTCATATTCTTTATTTAAAACACTAAAATGTTTGCTGGCATTAAACTTCCACCATTCTACCAAGTTTACACTATTTCATGTCTGATATCCTGTAACCTGACAGCACACCATGTCTGAAAATTAACTAATAAGAAGAAGCAGCTAATTTGCTAAACTTTTTTACTGCTTGTCTGAGATCATCACATAACTCTGCTGCAGTTTGAAGATTAGACATAAAACAGGAGCCTGCCAGTGAATCCTCACAGTTTTTCAGCTCTATTGTTTACTAAGGTTAGTACAAATGTGCAGTTAAATAAAACTGATTGCTGTGCTAACAATGAAGTACTGCAGGTATCACATTGTCAATAAACCCGTCATAAAATACACTTTGTTACTGTAATAATGCATACTCTGATTTGACATTGTGCATAGACTGCTCTGTACACAGTGGCCATTCATTACCATACTGATAGAGAGCAACTGCACTATCTCATCATTAAATTGACTTTAACCAAATAACAAGAAGCAGGAATAAACATGTGACGTCAACATGAGGCTCATTGAACTGAGCTTCACACGAGTCAGAAATCAGACTGATGTATCACACAGCAGACTGACTTCATCTACTGTGAAATACCTTGAGGGTGACTCATAATGCAGCCGAGCCGTAAAACTCTCCCAGCTTCTTCCAGCTCTTGCTATCATCAAATCTCGTGTCATCATGGAAAACGTCCCAATTCAATCACAAGACCTAAGTTGATTTATGGTATTAACTGTATTTTTGGTGCTGGTCAGTAATAATTTGTGAATATTAACAGATCAGTGTGGTGCTTTCTGACAGAAGACAGAGCTCAAAAAGTGACCACTCACATTAGTATTACTGCAAAACTGCAGAGTTACATTTAAAGTTAATGCAGTTAATTAAACCAGAGAGCCAAAGTAATGATTGGGTGTCTCCTTCCTGTAGAACTGTTTCTGCACTGACACTGACAAGGGATGACAAGTGAACAAATGGTTACAGTGCATTAAGTTTTCAGTCTGTGCATCTTTACATCACTGTCCCACATCACGTGATTTTTTTATCACGTAAAGCTCACGTTAAGTCTCTGTTGTGTCACTTTGCTTCGGTTAAATGAAGTGTTGGACTGAAAAACAACAATGTAATTTCAGAAGACAATAAGTCAAGACTGAAATTGTGCAAACAGTCCTTCCTTCATGTGTCTCCTGAGTAAATCACACTGGGTCACACTCACCAATATCTTAAGTTTTTTCTTAAATATGTCATGGATCCATAAAGACTCGGATAAACCAGTTTGGTGTGGGGGAACTGGACCAGCCTGCACAGAGTCCTGACCTCAACCTGACAGAACACCTTTGGTATGAATTAGAGTGGAGACTGCGAACCAGAACTTCTAGTCCAACATCAGTGCCTGACCTCACAAATATTCTTCTAGAGGAATGGTCAAAAATAAACCTTGTGAAAACCTTCCTAGAAGAGTTGAAGCTGTTGCAGCTACAAAGGGTGGGCCAAGTCCATATTAAACCCTACGGATTAAGAATAGGATGTCATTAAAATTCATTTGTATGTAAAAGTTGGCACTATAGTGTAGTTATCCCCAGCTGTAGTGACTTTGTCATCAAGGACTCTGTATATATCCCCCTGTCTCTCAAGTCTACATTGTCAGACCCTCTGATGTGTTTGGTCTGTGATGTGCCTCCTGTTGTCACCTCAGAAGCTTAGTTTGTTTTTGCTCTGGACTCCCCGTCTTTTCTGTTGACTGCCAGGTTTGTCCCCTCTTCACCTTTACTCTCGCCTGATCCTCATGCTCTTTGCCACCTGCCGCACTAGGTTTTGTACGCTGTCCCTCTTTGTGGGTTTGTAAGTAGGTTTTTTAGTCTGAGTTTTCCTAGTTTGTTTTCTGTATTTCCCCTGTCTCCTCATGGTTTGTTGTTGCCACTACTCTGTCCCCATGTTACCTTTTAGACTTTTGTTAACACTGGTTACTTTTGCCAGTTTTCCTCCATATGGAGGAGAAGTGTTGTTGTTGTTCTCACTAGTTTCATTAAAGCCTGTTCATCTCTTAATTCATGTTTCGTGTGCAGTTGGATCTGGTATTTTGATATAACTGTGACAAATTTTTATTTAAAAACATGATGCTTTTTAATATGGAAATTACTATTATTATTATTATAAATTTATAAATATGGAAATACTTATTTAAAACATTATTGTGGTTGTATTTTTTATCCTATGATATTATACTG
>OMLM01014737.1:0-11056 GCA_900302695.1 Helostoma temminkii | reverse complement strand
CTTAACACCTAATTCGCTTTTTTGTTCTGTCTTATTTATTACATTAAGTGTTATGAATTCACAGTATACTATATGTGATTTATGGCCTCTACATTAACTGCTGGTGTTGTGAAACTGCTACAGCATAGTATCAAGGCTCTGACAATCTTGGTGTTTATAGACAAGCAGTATATAAAATAGGAAATTAAAGTGCAAGTAAAGTAGGTATGGGGAGAATTTAGTCAATGGGAGAGGGTACTTGTTGAGAGCTGACTTTGCTGGTCTGAATAGTCAATATAAATATTTCATAAGAGCATATTTTATAAAAGCATTTTGCAAAATATTCATTTCTTTTCACTTTCAGTGATAAAAGGATGAGGATATGAAGGAAAACAGCTGAATATAGGAACAAGGACACAGCAGAAGTAAATATAAGAAGGGTTAGGTTAGAGTGTCACACTTTGAAATGTTAAAAGAACCAAGCTTGTGCATGACAACAATCTAACAGAGATGATCTGTAGCACTTATATACAGCTGTTTACACATATATTGTATTTGTACTGATAGGTACTTTACATTGACTTAATGCACACTGATGACCTTAGCTGTGTAAAAACTGAATCCTTATTAAACAATACTGTGCAGAAAACTACTGTGCTACATACACTTTTACACTTGGTAAGCACTGTGACATTTTTGGGGGACAAGGCATAGCTGGAGGCAAAATAACCCCCTGAACACACGCTAACTTAACTGCTAAGGAGTTTTGTTGGCTTTTATTTGAACAATATCTAAATAAACTACAGTTTTATCTGAATATATCCAGTCACTCACTCTGTAGGACCAGAAATGTTATTAGAAAAAGTTAGCATTAACCAGCAGGACTGGATTTTTGGACCGTTGCAGGCTCACTCAGTGATGACCTACTGTGGCCAGTCATCAGAAGATGTCATCATACAGTGTTGTTGGATGCCACAGTTTAATGAGTAATAGCTCTAACTTCAAGTTAAAAAATAAAAAAACTAAGACAATTGTGGTTACACAATAAGAGAAAGTACTAGGCTTACAGGAACATAATGCCACTAAGCACGGTAAAAAGCTTTTAGAGCATTTGTAAAAGGCATACATATGTTCCTTATTAATCTGTTAATCATCAAAATGTAAGGGCTGAAACCTTTATTTATAAAAGATATAGAGGGAAGGATAGATGGAGAACTGTGTGGCCTTGATGGAGGTCTAACTGCTTTCTAGTCCTTTGTTAAAACTAGGAAAATGTTTTTGCCAGGATATTTCAGCTATACTATACAACAAACCTAATGATGGTCAGTGAAACTGGTCCAAAAACTGGAATCCAAATACCACATTCATTCGCTTCATAAATCCCCTGGCCGAGTCAGCTTTGGGAACGGCAAAGATGACTGCTTACCCAGCTCGATGATTCACCTCCTACTGCTGCTCATCCACATTACCCTTCTGTTCCCAAGGACCAGTGCGAGCTTAGAGTGTCCATTATGGCGTCTTTGGGGACACAGCTCTGTCGAAGCCATGAACATTTGATGGGGACATTAGTGAAAGGCAACACGTCATTACATGACCATTTACACATAATCACCCACTTAAGAAGACCCCATAGGATAGAGCTGCATAACACGGGCCATTTACACAACCGACATGTGTCTGTGGGTGCATGTATGGACGCTGATGTGTGTGTATGTGTGCGTGGATGCGTGTTTGCACATATGCTCTGGGCTAATAGTCCATCTGACACATGCCTTATGGTGATGTTCAGAAATAACCATCAAAATGACCCATGTGCTTTCTCTTTCATGGCATCACACTCTAGTTCTGTTTTTTCTGTCGCCTGCCTGCCTGGCGCTCTCCCTCACACACACACACACACACACACACACACACACACACACACACACACACACTCTCTTTTTTCTCTCTACTAGGGAATTACTCTCCCAGGTGGAGAGATTGAGCAGCTCTCTCTAATTTATGATTCCTCATCCCTCGCTCTCTTAGGTGCCATGGTAATCATGTCTCTCCATGTGTGTTTTTTATAGAGAAAAGGTTTGAGGGTCACCAACAGGTGTTAGGTGTGAAATCACCTAACACTGAAATCACAGCGTTTTGTTTACGGCGCAACAAAGCAGTGGCAGCCATGTGATATGAAATGCATTGTTGCATGCATCGTTCACACATACAGGCTCAATCAATCATTACAAAGACTTTGTGTAACTGGCAGAGGAAAGTCCATTTAATGTCCAGTGAAACTGACCCATTCATCTCCTCCATGTAATGTCTCAATAATTTCATGTCCAATGCATGCATCTGATTTGGGCATCTCTGGAACGGCTCTGGCCTGGCTTTGGTCTTACTTATCTGGTCGAACCTTCAAGGTATCCTGGCAGGGGCAAGTTTCTAATTCTCACAGCCTCTCTACTGGTGTGCCACAGGGCTCAGTTTTTGGGCCCCTTCTTTGTTCATTCTATACTACATCTTTCGGTTCTATCATCCACTCACATGCCTTTTCCTGTCATTGCTATGCTGGCGACACACAACTCTTTCAGTCCTTTTCACTGCATGACTCTCATCACGCATCACTGCCTGTCTGTCTGACATCTCCACTTCTCACACTTTCCAAGACAGAACTTCTTGTCTTCAGTGATTGTCTCCACTGAGTCTGCCAGAATCCTGGGGAACATCACTGAGGACCAACAGAGCTTTACAGACCATATCTCCTCTGACTCTAGGCCCTAGAGTCTAGGGCATAAAGATTTCCCCTGAAAAGTCTGAAAGATCAAACACTACCTTTCTGAATATACAACCCAACTGATTGTGCAGGCCTTGGTCATATCCTGTCTCAATAACTGCAATGCGCAATCAAACCCCTCCACATGACCCAAAATGCAGTAGCCCACATCATTTTTAATCAGCCAAAAAGGACACATGTCACACCACTCCTCAGATCTCTGCACTGGCTTCTGATTCTTGCCTACAAAGTGGTCAACTCAACTGCACCTGTCACCTCAACTACCTCATTCAGGTCTACAGTCCCTCCCGCAGTTTTGTGGTCCCACGATGGTGGAATGAGCTACCGTACTCTGCACAGTCAGCAGCCTTACTCCCAATATTCATAAACAGAACTTTTCCGCATACTTTCTATGCACTTAGGAAAATGTGACAGTAATTACCTTTTTGGTCTTATATATATATATCACTGCTGAAATGTTATGTCAGATGTTCTGGGTTTGAATTCTGCATTCCAAACAACCTACATAATAATCTCTTATTCATTTAATATTCCCAACTTCTGTTTACTGATCACATTTTTGCATTCTAGACAAAATGTGTTTTCCCTGCTGCCTAATATAGCGTGCGCTTGAAATGACTTTGAATTCATAATTTCACTGTTCCTCCATCATCCCTTACTAATCTCCACTGAGATGCGAAGAAACGTTCTTTGAAATGTGGTAATAGTTTGGTACAAGCACTTTGTAAGCCATGAGACAAGAGCTAGATATAAAGATCATTTTTCATTTACACAAATAGCAAGTGCTACAATAAGTTGTCTAGGTGATTATCACTATCTTAGTACCCACTTTTAATTCCATGCTTTATGTGTATCAGCATGATAAAAATCATCTGATCATCTTAGTATTAGCTAAATACAACCGCAGAAGAACAACAACATATAACTTTGAATAGTTGTAGAATCAGAACAGAAACCCATTGCTAAAAATGCAAGTACTGGAGTACCACTTTATATTCCTTCGAATGCTCCACTAAAATGACAATGCATTTCAAACACTGTTTAATGTGATGCTGTCCACACCTTGTTGAGTTTTATTCACGTACAAAAGGAGAGACACGATTATTTCTACCTTATTCCTGAAATGTTCATTTGAAAGGTCGACATTCATTTAATTTCTTCTATACAGTAACTGACCCTTTAGTTGGTGGCAGTTTAAAAGGAAATACTGTAAGCTACACAATACTTAGTTTTTAAAACTTGTTTCACATTTAAACTGCAAAGGTAAAGACAAGGGGGAAAATACAGCAAAGGAAAATTTCTAGTAATTACTAAAATAAAATTACTGCCTCATGGTTGTACACCTTCACCAACCGGACAAGTAGCAGTTGACATGCACGTCTGCCCAGAATCATTTCATCCAAGTGGATGTTTGGGCCTAAATTCCCTTTAGATGGAATGTGAAATCACATTGACGTACGTATGGCTGACCTGAAAACAAAATGCCTCTCGCCGCACCTCTGGTGTCACCTCTGGTTTTAGGAGTCTAGCCATATACATGTGACTTACTGTTGGCATGTAAAACCTGCCTCTCAAAATGCAATAGAAATACTGTATAATACAAAACAGTACCACATCAATGTGACTCACTAGAGATGAAGCTCTAACTCATATCAAACTGGGAGAACGAATCAAAGTTTTTGTTTTGAATAGAATTTTCTGTTCTCTCATTTAATTGCTGCTCTTGGAGGTTAAACATTTGACAGCCGAGTCCTTTATAATCCTCCCACACACACCTTATGTTTGGCTCTAACTCACTCACTTATGGTTTTGAGACGTGCTTCTACCCAAACTACTCTCACTTTGTAAAAACTAAAAATAAAAAGTGTCTTTTTCCTTAACTCTCATCGCTCCTCAACATCCATTTCCTTTGAGTGAGTCTGTAAGCTGTAGCACAGGCAGAAGAAGAAACTACTAATGTAAAAACTATTCAAGTCCATTAAAAACATGTCAGTCAAATCAGATGAACCACCTCTAGACATGCAGGATGATGCTCAGTTGTAAGTGTGTGTGTGTGTGTGCGCACTGCTTGGAAATAAAGTTGTCAGTCAATAAGATTACAAAGACCTTTATAATAGTGTGGGACAGGGCCATAGGGTTCTAAATGTGTGTGGTATGAGATAGCAGAAGATATGCAGGGTGATGGTGAGTGATGCCTCTGTAATGTTTCTGTGGGTATTCTCTGTGCTGTTATTGGCGTTGGCTGCAGAGCGACCCTGCTTTATTACTGCCTGACTCCCAGGCTGCAAAACTCCTTTTCTGACTCGCTCTGTTTCAGTTTCCTCCTGTCTCCATCACTCCCTGTCCCTTTTCTTTGTCTGCTTTCTCTTGTGTATTTCTATCCCGCCCCCAAGATGGCTTCTGTTAAAATGACCGTGAGATTCACCCGAGTGCTTCTCGAGGAGTGACAGTAAGAATGTTTGAGAAATGAGGCAATGGACAAAGGGAATCTGCAGGGGTCCATTTCAGCAAGCTGTCCAGCTCTGCTATTTGGAGTGGGAACGGGGTACTGCAGAGAATAGGACAGAGGAAAGCAATAAACACTTTGTGAAATTGATGTGGAAGTAGGAAATATAGGAAGCGCTTCAAGGGCAAACAGCATTGTATAATGTATTTGCTGACTTTTCAATGTATTGCTCTGGTTTTCCTTTCTGCTATTGATTTCTTTTTCTTTTTTTTCCAACTAGCTATAAGCCTTCCGCTGGCCAGTTTAGTATAGAACAGCATTTTGTGGGTTATCTGTTTGTTGAAGTTCTTATTTTTGATGGGACACAAATGAGTGGCTTGTAGGTATGACTGAAGGACACTGATGTACGTAGGGTCCCTGTTCCTGCCTGGGTAATTGCAGGCCAGGTTCAGAGGAGTGTCAGGCTGAGAGGCAGTGCTAGAGGTGGCTCTCACTGACAGGCTCTTTCCCTGTCCTTTTCCCTTTTAAGTCTAAACCCACGTTATGCTATAAAATTAGTGCAGTGTCATGATGTGCCGACTGATTCCTGATGTACAATATCACATTTTCATTATAAATCACAGTCAAAAATAATTGGTAAGAATTGAGCAAATATAGTGATTTGGCACAAAAACATACTCAGTACTCAAACTTGACTTGAACCCTGTTCTAGTGACGGGTCTGTTCATTCCTGTGCTTTGTTTTACCACATCATATTTTGCAGTAAGTAAGGTCTAAGATTTTGTGTCAAAAGGAATGCATATGCAAGAGACAAACACAGACGATGCGGTCAGATAGTCGTCATTGTTAAATCTATTCATAGGTTTTATCCTTCCTTACAGAAAATTGTTTCACGCTTGCCTTAATTTATTGAGTGTGTGGGGTGTCACATTCATAGTTTTGCATTGGCTTACACCAATCAGATTTAATGGCAGCAGAGCAAAGTGCCACATCCAGACAAAAACATGCATATCACATTACATTCTTCAGCATGAAGACCACATGAGGTGGTACTGAAGGGTGAAGAAAGCCAAGTGAGTTCAGGTGTTTTTAAGTATGAAATATTAACAGTTAACAAGCATTCATTTTAATCTATGCGAGTACATAAAAATTGAGCTCCTGGAGTCGACTAGGGTATAATTTCTTTCATTACCGTCTCATCTGAGCATAGTGTCTGGCCTCACTTAACCTCACTATAGGGTCATGATGATTAGATCATACACAATTGCAATAAATGCACTTAAGGAAGGAGGCAAAATACTGCTGGGCTTGAACTGATTCTCATCAATGCTCGACTAATTGCTTTGCAGGAGCAACGTAGTGTTCCATTTTAATTTTTTCACTTAGAATGTCACGTGCATTTGTGTTAGAGTGAGATGAGGGCAAAAGGCCGAGTTTGAAAAAAAATAATTATTGTGATTTGTCTTCTTAATGCAGGATCTTTAGGGGAAACAGTTTTATTGTCAGAGCTGCAGAACGTTTTTTTTTTTTAATGGTAATTAAAATGACTGTAAAAAATGAGCGCAGCAGCTTGGAGGGCTGCATGACTTCTAATCTGCAGAGGTTTGGTGTCTTCTGAGACTGTTCATACGAACATGAAATGCTAATTACCTCAAGCATGGACGTCTGTCGATAATTAGGGCAATGGGAGGAATGCCAATTAGACCAGTGAAGTGACAAAGAGCTGTGGTGAATCAAGCTTGTCTACTGGCTTGTTCTCCACACCAAGAACCTGCAGTTCACGTCTAGATCAGAAGGTATGTTCATGCCTTGTGTCATGTGAGCTTTGGGATAGTTGACTTCTAACCTCAGGTTATATATAGTGTAAAACCAGAGCTATAATGGCACTTGAATTTTTTTCCCCTTATCTAGTTATATCCACCTGTGGAGAAAATACAAGGATAATAATGTAAATAACTTGTAAGAGAGGCAACATTTTTGTATAGTATTTAAATCAGTATTAAAAATTATAAAATATTGAGATAAACAAAATAGTATCAGTCAGCATTATAAATGGTATGTACAAATTAAACTAAAGTCATGCTTTCCAGATGAAGATGTGTTTTACAGAGGTCTGCGCGGCCAAGGACGTTCTTCCTGTACCTGACACACATGCAAACATCATTTACAACAAATATCTGATCTGAAAGCAAAAAACATTCAACGTCAGTCAAGACTGGAAAATAAATCAGAGGATAATTAGACTTAATCAAAGAAGTGGCTGACCCCGACAGACCCAAACAAAGGGAGAACACCAGCAGCATTACGCTCCACCAATTTATAAGGAGCTCTGCTCAAAATAAGGACCAGTACATTTCTTATGCGCTTTCTGCTGTGATGATGATGAAGTTTGCTGGGTTCTCTTTGGGATTTAAATTTATGGATATGTTTAGTGTTTAGAAGCCTGTAAAAATCTTTGAAATTATGAGAACCGGCTAAAATTTCCAACCGACCAAAATCTCCTTACAAAAATGGTATTGAAACAAATTTTTGTATGCATAACAAAATAAGGACTCGCGCAAACACACACACTTCCCATTTCCTTGTCTGCTTGAATATAAATAGCATTCAGAGTCACTAAAGTGTCCCTCTGCCCTTTACTCATCAATACTTCACCTTGTCTCTGTCTGTGTGAATGTTTTTAACAAGCCGACTGCACCGCCTCTGCTCAGGCAGAATAACAAGATGCAGAGGAAACAGCTTTCCAGCAATTACCACATCTAATATATAATTTCACCCTTCTCTTGGTTTACAAGCTGCATAAAAAAAATCATAATTCTGCATTTGGATGGGGGTTATTAACCACTGGCCACAGGTGCTGTGAGGCTGACACTCCCCAAGCACAGTAGGTAATGAGAGGCAACCCCTGCTATATATAATAGATGTGTGGATGCGTGTGTGTGCATGTACACGTTCATACATGTGTATTAGAGGATGACAGCCCAGTGTAAGTTGCACAATATAATTAGTAGGGCTGGACAGCTGCTCAATACCCTGACGGTTTATGCTTTTACTAAGGGCTTCCAGCTATAGTGTGAGAGTGTTTTATTTTTAAATCAAAGATGAAGTGAAAATAAATGTGAAGAAACTTGTTAAGACAGAATTTCACATAAAAATCTTCATTCAGTTGAGTTTCTTTTCTTTTTTTACATCAAGTACAAGTACTGTGTTGAGCTTTAATAAACGAGTCTGTGCTCCTGTCCAACAGAAAGCTGTATTGACAGTGATGGCTGAGGGAATAAAAGGAATTGACTATTGACTACTAAATCTAAATCGCATTCATAACATGCTCTTAAATGATGGACTTTGCTCATACCTTCATTCTTATGTTGGTGAATCCCACTGCCTCCAACTTTGAAGCGTGTTGTAGTTGTTTATATGTACTGTAGCATTGGTTAATGCCACGCTGGTGTCCTTAAAACAACATTAATCTGCAGGGTCATGCGCACACAATTAGATCTCATGCAGAAATAAAAAGTGAAGGACTCACTGGAATTATTAAGCTGAAACAATACTACAAGATGTGAACAGCAAACAAGCCTCATGCTTAGTAGTGTAAGTGGTGGATATAAAATAACACACGTGCCAAAAAAAAAAAAAGTTTCGAGGACAGATTTGCCCAGAGATCTGATCTGAGGGAGTCAGCTGTTTGGTGCCAGGAGTGGATCAGGGTGCTGTAGTGGTGGCTGAGGGGGAAGTGGATCATCATGTTTCATGGTGATGTCCTATGATGTACTAGTGTAGTGTATATTAAATCTTTCTAAAAATGTTATTTAAAAAAACATAATGTTTACAAAATTAAAGTTATTGTAAAATATTGATAATGAAATGATTGAATTCTATTATTAACAACAATTGACACAAATGTTATTTTACACACATATGTCAGCACTAAAATATATATAAGAGTATTTAGTGTGTTTAGATTTATGTAAGAACAAATCCCAAATTAAAAAAAACTTAATAAATGGAAAAAATTAGTGAACGGGGTTTAAGAAGAAAATTCTTACACAATAGACAATAAGTTTTATAGCCCAGCTTTTCATGGTGTATGGACATATGGGAAGATTTGATGGGGACATATGAGGATACACACCCCAGCAGCTGATGAAAGGTGTCCTTTTAAAGAAAGGCAGCTAGTTTTAAACCACGTGTTTATGGTGCTGTAGAAGCTGTCACCAGTATGGGCTTCAGATATGATGTGCACAAACTCACACAGGCCACTGTTCCCACCACACTAACAGTCATATATGCTGGCATTTGAATCCCCATTTGAATCTCTTTTGATGCCTATATAAGGAGCCAAAAAGTACTATAAAAGGCAAGTGGCGACATTGATTTGAGCCAATGCCAGGATATCCTTAGTGGAATAAACTGTCTGACAGAGCAGGTTGTCACTTGTAGCAATATGAAGCTTGTCACTCATCCACAGAAACCAGCTAACCATCTCTGCCTGCCTGTTTCTCCACATGGTGTGTTTTAACTGTTACAGCATGATACACAACATTACACTGTACATATGCAATGTGATTATATTAACTGGTATATAACTGAAGCAACAGAAAACAGGATATCCTGATTTTTATTTCCTGGCATGAGTCAAGTTATGTCAGGAAAAAAAAAAAAGAAATTGTTATAGTAAATACTAGATGCAGAAAAAATAGCCTGTCCTCCTATAAAATGTGACCTGTTCCTCTAGAAAGCATTAAGAAAGCAGTGATGTTTGAGCCAAAACATGTTAACTAAATCTAACCCTGTTTATTTCGCATCTTTAGCTAATCAAACCACTTGGTTGTAATCTAGTGTTATTGACCCTTCTGGACAAAAAAATATATAACACTAGCCATACAATTGGTGCCAGTGATGGTGTAAGAGATTGCAGCTGATATTTTGGTGTCAAAAGTGTGCAGTTTCAACAGACACCTGCTGCTGCAGGCACGCTCTTTCAACAAACTTTTCTATGGAAAGTAGGACAAATTACATGTGGCAGTGTAGGTCTGATAACAAAGACTGTTGAAATATACATACTGTATGCTGTAAGTGATTCTTTAATGAGAATTTTAACTAAATATAGAAACATACTGCATCTACAGAACCTTCAGTTTAATCATGTATTTTCTGGATAATGTAGGACTACCATTGACAGTGTTGTAGTACTACAATATCTACCAATATATGAGGCCAACTGTAGAAGGAGAATTTAGCATAGCAAATCCAAATGTATATGAAATCTTATTTATCATTTTTTTTGTTTATGCTGATGAAATATTGTTGATATAATTGTATAGTTGATTGCTAATGGCTAAAAGTAACAACAAAGCAAGCCTGATTCATCACATCTGAATGAATGCAACTTGATGACGTTGTGTCTAGAATCAGAGTGCAGTGAAGACAGAGCTTTGATCCAGCTTCAGCCACACACTATCACTGCCATAATTGACGATGCGCTCCACCACTGACAAGAGACAAAGAACACATTTAGCTGGCCCATTTAGCTGGCTCACTGAGGCTTTCAGCCACTCCCACGCTGTTGATCAGTTGCTGTCACTGCATGCATCAGAGATGAGCCTTCATAGCAGCAGGGCTATTTGAAATCAATAGGGTCATAACTGTGGCGTAAATAGATAGAAAATTGGGCTGCTCGCTAGAGGCCAGATGAGCATGTGGCCTACATCAATAGCAACTACCCCAAGTGGAAGAAGCAGCCCTCTCCAAGATCAGGCTCCAAATTTAATTCCATGGATAGATAGACTGGAAATTGAAAACATTGATAAACCTCAATGAGCTGCATGAAAACCTTGAATATGTTTTTT
>OMLM01014736.1:0-10694 GCA_900302695.1 Helostoma temminkii | reverse complement strand
ACACACGATTACAAATTGTTATGTACATTTTCATACCTGCACACATGCATACCAGTTACAAGTTCTGCTTTGTATTTAATTGAGTGAGTGAGTTGAATATACACATTCATACATTTAAATGTGGTCATTTGTATGCACCAAATACTTATGTATTTTTATAGGATATTCATTTATCTATGTGAGATTTTAAACTACTACTGTGTGTGTATATACATATATTTGTATAGTATATGTATGTGAATGGATTGTGTATCTGAATTTGAGTTTTCAGAGTTATGCATCCATAAAACAGCTAGTATGGAGCATGACAATGAATAATTAATTTTTCTACAGAAAGACTATGAATGCTCCTGTTCTCTCGTAGCAATAACAAATAATAGTAATAGTAATTTACTTTAAAATTCCTTTCTTTCTGTGCTCTGTTTTACAGTGACCTTATTTTTCTTTTTGTTTTACCATCACTTCCTGTTTTTCCAGAATCATGTATTATGAAATATAGACAAGGTTAATGCATGTATTATAAACTGTAAATAAACCAGCAGAGGGAGAAGTAGCAGAGTGAATGATTTGGTGTCCCTGCAGGCCAAAAGAGCCTAACCTAAGTGTGGTTATCTGAAAAAAGCAGAATTGAAATATGAATGAATGAGTGATTTGGAGTTACTTCAAGTCACTGAGGTAGAGAAATAAGGGCTTTATGAGCATGCTATTACTATGTGCTATGATTTGTAGTGACTGTTAATAGTGTAGCTTCATTGGTGTTTGCACAAACATGTAAAAAGTCAAGAAAATGTACACAGTATTTCTCTTTCAGTGTCACTATTCTGTTCCATTTAGCTGCATAAATCACTCTGCAGTTGTTCGAACCACTTTCTTCATTTCTTAGTCTGCATCCATCTTTCTGTACCATTGTCTTTTATAATGATTTTCCTTATCCTCTGGCCCATTGGTTACAAAGATGCACTTTAGGGAGCAGGGCCATCCACAGATGATGTATATACTCACATACATATACTGACTTATTTATACTTGTAGATGCCAGTAGTGTTGTAGTGTAGTGCATTTTTTGCATGCTCCAGGATTAACTATATCAATATGCTTACTCATATTCAGTTATTTTCACTCTCTTAAAAAAATCAGCATGAAAAAACCCAAAAGGCACCTTATCATGCTTTTTTTGTGTGTGCTTAGAATTACCCGCAGGTTAAATTTACTGTATATGATCTTTCTGTGTTTCTGTGTTTCTCAGGTATCCCAGAGATAGTGGTGTGTGCCAGCAACTACCATTTTCAGCCACATTACAAATGGCCTGTGTTTGGTCAAATGGTATGTTTTCTCACTAATTCTCCTCTGTTAATTGCTTTACACTTGTACACACCTGCTTATTCAGTTAGGTTTTATATTCCAGCCACACTGTTTTAAGACAAACATAAACAAACATAAAAATTGATATTGTAGAATGCAGTAAGGTCTTCAGTGCACATTTTCATATAACAATCCAAATAATACATATTCTTTTGTATAATCTGGCCAGAGAATCTATGACCGTGAAAGCCAGAGAGAATCTTATCAGTGCTGTGCCCATGCTCATTTTTGTGTTGTCCCAGATTAACTTAAATAGATAATTGATAGATAAATAATAAAGTTGTTTTACTATTATTAAATTCTAAACTCACATGTTGGATGATTATCCAAATCATAATACATGTTATTCAGTATTTTACTTTCAATATTTTTGAAAATATCTACTGTCTTTGTCAAACTGTTATATAGCACAATATCATTGCACTGAAGCCCCATAGTAGCAGTGGGTGGTGGAGATAAAACATAACAGTGCTTGTGATCTGGGGGCATGCTGTGCTCTATTTGGATGCCTGGCCTCAACAGGCTTCACTTGTTGTATTATTTACACCCATGCTAAATCTAATTAGTGAACAGTTTCCAGGAGTTTCCTCTTTTGGAGTTGTTATATGACCTCCATGTTCTAATATTGGATCGAAATCCCCTTTTGACAGTTTAACTTGATTCGCTTCATGGGTTGGTCACAGGTAACAATTGTTGATGTTCAATGGTGAGTGCTGCTTGTCTGTTTTTTTTCTTTGTTTTTATGTGGGAGCGCAGCCTGTTTCCTCAGAAGTTCTTCGTCAATATGGTCTCTCCTCACCGTACAGCCATATTGTCTTGTTGACCAGAACACGGGCATGCCAGCTGGAAGCGCCATCCAAACCACTGCCTGTTCCTCGATGGAAACTAATCCGTCCACGCAAGGAGTTTGGAATCACTGATGAACCACGGAGTGAGTAAGAGACAGAGAAGCAAGCAGGAAATAAAGAAGTTAAAATTAAGTTGGAAACAAAGATGCTAAAGGGGAAACTAGGAGACGGATACATGGAAGGAAATCAAAGAGATAGAAGGTCACAGATCATTTTAGGTCTTAATCCAGGGGATTTAGAACCTACAGCACAAAGGGCATACAGTACAGTAGGTACAATATTTCTGTATTGAAAATAGCTGCTGGCTCGTTCATATCTAACATTGTGTGATCCCTGAGTGTAATACAGAATGTGCAGTATAAAAGAGTCAGAATAAAAAAAAAAAAAGCAGTGCTGGCATGATGTGTGAGGATTTTTTTTCTTTTTGTTTTGCAGAGCTCCCTTTGTCAAAACCAGAGCAGTTCATTGAGGTTGCAAGTCCCTTTCTCTTCCACCATATCAAGAGCAGCACTGGCTTGAGCCCAGAACTGTGTGTACACTGATATGATCTAATACTGAGACTTTGAATGCAGTATACTGGGTCTTCTGCTCATTTAGCCAGATATTAGTCTTTCCCTTTTTATATAGGTAATCTGTGCTTTTACTTCCTTCTGTAAAGATAAACAACAGCTTATAAGTGGGATATATAAATGGTATCAGTAAAGTAAACGATTGTTAATATTACTTTTGTTCTCATCCTCTTATTGTACCTTCTTAGCTCTTAACTCTTTTATCACTGCAGTAGGAATATGATAGGCACGCAGCAGTGGATAAATTCTAAGTAGATGTATTTTTGTGCTTCAGAATTCAAAGTGTTATAAAGATTGGTTTGTTCTCATTTGACCACCCACCAAAAGAAACAATGAACAATAACAGTCTTTAGCTAAAAAAAAACTCTCAAAAGCCAAAGTAGTGTTATAATAGAAATGCTTTCCTGTTGTCATTTTATGTCTATGTGACCAGCATTACTCATTTGTATATAATATGATGCATCGCTTCTAGATGCACTGATCAGCCACAACATCAAATCCTCTTGGTGGTTTTAATGTTTTGGTAGACAGGAGTCAACATAGTTTGTGTCTACACAGCCCCATTTGCTCCAAGCTGTGATTCACATTGTATTCTGACACTTATTGACTGATCATTTAGTATTTCCCATACTGATCCCTGTGCACAATTAAATTCACTGCATGGATTTAATGTTTTGGCTGGCTGGTGGATGTTACTATGATGTGGCTTGCCTATATGTCATGATGATATGATATGATGCATGTACGTTGTGTGCACATGACATGACTGTGTGTCTTTTGTGTGTCAGAGAGGCCAAACAGAGCGCTCAGAGCAAGCACTCCTATGGATCCCCTCTGGTGTCTATTGCTGAGAGTGAGGAGGCTGAATACCGAAAAGGGCTTGAGTCTGATGCAGCTGAACACACAGATAACTCTCCAAAAAGCACTGACAAAACAGAGGTACATAAAATTTCTGTCTGCTGGTGAATAGCTAATTTATACACTCAGTATGTATGTATAAAATTGCACACCTAACATTTTGTTGTTGAATAAGGAACCTTAATTAGTTTTAGTTACTAGCTATGAGGATCTGTGTGGCCCAGGGTAATGCTTTTTGTCAAAAAACTGCATTTTTTTTTTTTATCCTCTTTTGGTTATTTTTTCCTCCCTGTTCCCTGGCCCCTCTGTCTACCCTGTAAGTATGCTGTTGAAGGCTCATCAGAGTAGCCCTGTGTGTCAGTGACAACAAGGCTGCCATCCCCCAGTCTCAAAGTCACTTCTGTTGTCTACCAGCCAGGCCACCGCTGACCAGAGGCGCATCTGCACTAAAGAGAGAACCAGCAAGGGAAGTAGGGGTGAGGGAGGGTAGGGGGTTGTTTAGCAGTGGAAGGACACAGACAGACACAGACATGAGGATAGAAACAAAGATAGAGATGAATAAAGATAGGGGCAACTGTACCATGTAAGGAAGGAGGGGAAATGAAAAATGTAAAGAAAGCGACAGTTGGGCTGGAATAGATGAAAGTGTAGTGCAAAATGGGAGAGATAGGAAAAGAGAATCTCTGTTGTGTGGTGATGAACGGGGAATGGGGTGCCTGGATTTCATAGAGGGAGAGGTCATGTACTGTGCTGATGAAAAAAATCTGTGCAATTAGATGGTGAACCATCAGTGTCTATGTCTCCTGGGGGGTTCATTATTACACTTCACTCCTAGGGTACAGAGAAAAAATAGAGTTCATATTAATCGCCCTCTTGTGTAACTGTGACCAGTTATAGAGTGGTTAGGCTAGGGCAGTATGGACACGCTAATTTGGTGTGTCATTTGATGTATCCACATGCACCCATATAGATTAACTTATGTAGTACTGTATGTGTCGTCTGTGCCACATTTAATCTGACAGTGTGTTTTTACGTGGTAGATCACATGCTAAAGTGCGAAGAAGGGTTTGCTATTTTAACCCTATCTGTTTCTATCAACTTTGGCCAACAGAATCGGCCTTTGTGCCTAACTCCCAGCATAGAATAAGGTAGCATTACATAATGTCTTGACTAACTATGGTAACCCACTCAACACAATTTTAGTATCAGTTAAAGTATTAGGTCCTGGTGCGTGTGTACTGTTTTCCTTTCTAATATGCTTGGACTGTGGCTCTGTCGCTAAATTACCAAAGCCCCTCCACAGTTTCAGCTTTCTCTGTGCCTGTGCCTGTGACTGTGATTGGATCATAGAAATGTTTGAATGTCTCATCCAAAAAGCAGCAGCATGACACCAGGAGCACCAGGGCAGCACCAGATGGCTTGTGTCTATGTCATTTTACTGTGCACAAGTACAGTAAGAAAGGGGATCTTACAGAATGGTATGCTGTTAATATATAGGACATATGCATTGGAGCTTGAGTAAAAGTTTCATCTCTTGTAAACACATACGCATGTGCATCTTTGTACTAAATGTTTCAATAGAGTTGGAGAAGGGGTCAAGTGTGCCTCCCAATCACAAAGCCATTTTTTGTCTGTCTGGGTCTCTGGGTACTTATTCAAATAAGCGGTGACTGTGCACAAAAACACACACTCAATCTTACCCATCAGAGAATCTACTGGGATTGCTTTGAAGTTACAACACACACAATCTAAATTCTTATTCAGAGCTGAGTAAAATCTTGACTAGGAGTTCTCTTTAAAAAAGCAGTGTTTGGAAAAAAAATTTAAATCGAGGGGCCTAGAGGTAAGTCCAGTGAGTTGGTAGTATATCACTCCTTGCACTTGAAACTGCCCTTTTCCAAACCACACAGTCTTGCTCAGACAAGTAAATGGTATTTGAAATTTTTGATAATCACTCATTAGCTGTATTTATTGTGCAGGGCAGACAGATGTGAGATCATAGCTGTTGAGTAATTTTCCCTCTAAGAGAAATAACATGCTAAACAACATAATAACGCATCGTCTGCCACTGACAGTTGAAGTAATTTAGAGCTGGTATTCCCTGGTGGTGTTTTTAGCAGGGGAGGATCAGCTCTTGTCACATTAAGCTGTGTCCCTTGTCCTGTGGTGTTCAGAGAGAATGGTGCAACACCACAGCTGGCATGGAATCACTAGAGGTTAGAGGCATATCTCTGGCAGTGTTACTCTATCAGCAACCCTCTGTTTATGCCCCTCTCTTTCTCTCCCTCTCCCTCTCTCTCTCCCTCTCTCTCTTTCTTTCTTTTTTTCTCTGTGTCGCTCTAGGTTACTGCAGAGGACAGAAAGAAGGACGATGATGACATCTCCAGTGGTAAAAGCTATTTCTTTGCGATGTTGGGCCCCAGAATCATGTTGAAAATGATCTTTAAAGTATCTGCACTTAAGATTGCCTTAGCCAAGGTCAAATATTAGACAAGCAGAATAGGTAGGTGCTCCTTCCCAAGTAGGAAATAACGAATGTAGTGAAAGTCTTCATTATTTGTTGACCTGAACCTCATCTGTGCAGTATAATCCACTTGTATTTAAGTACATTTGTATATAATAATTATCATTTCTTTCCTCCACTCCCTCCCTCCACACTTTGAAGAAGATGGGACTGAAATTATGCCTTAAGAAAACTGGCCAATTCGCTTCTTTCTGTCAGCCTTCATTTAGTTGCTTAGTAACACCTGTAGTTTGAGTGAACAGACCACCATTGCTCAGCAGCAGAGACACTGGCCCTCGTCGCCTCAGCTTTCTGATCAGACTCTTGCTTTGAGTAGAGCTCGGGGGCTCAGCAACTCTATGCGTTTGTGTTTGTGTGTGTGTGTGCATATGTGTTTTATTGGGTGGGGAGTGTGTCTGTGTGCATATGTCTATGACTTTGCTCTGCTTGCACTGAGATAATGGGAGTGAGTCAGTGGGAGTATGGATGTGCATGTGTGCTTACACTATGCCATTATGTGGGAGTTTGGCCAATTCGACTCACTGTGTTTAAGATGATAATTTGAGTCTGGGATAACTTGCTATGAGTCACAAGAGGAAAGGCATTTTGTTAGTCCCAGCATTTTGAAATGAGAGATTTTATTGGCAATTTTATATCCATTTGGTATTATTTGTAACATGAGCAGCATCACTCAACTCAGATGCTAGTCAGCTGCAAAAGGATATATTTTCTTTTACTGACATACTGCAGATTTACATTAAAACAAATGCATTACTAATATTTACTGCATTATTACCTAGAAGCAGCTCAGGATCCTGCTCCTGAAGAACTCTCAGGTCCGGTGAAACCCATTCTAAAGGGGACCTGGGTGGATCTGGATGACTTTGCTAAGTGCTTTCAGTGAGACACACACAAAGTACAAACATACTGTAATGGTAAAACAATAGAAGATAAACAGTTGTGATAAAAGTATGGTTAAAGAGCCTAAGAATGCTGTGATCATGACTATAAATTTTATTAACTAAGCAGAAAAGTAATTTCACACATTAATTTGTGTTCCTTTTTTTCCAGGACTCTTTTTGTGTTCCATAAACCGCAGATCTACCCACATCATATGCAAATATGCATACCTCAGTTTAAGGTACAGCATGTATCGTAGAATAAAGCACTTATTAATTTATGCATGTTGTGTTTCCAGTGTTGCAACTTAGTGAGATTTCCATTTAGTTTCTCACAAAATTCTGTGTGTTTGTAGATGGAGTTTGTATTTGACATTACCTTTTTTGTTGTCTACAGAGCAATATCTTGTCCAAAACTGCAACAGGCAGCACTATATTGTTCAAAAATCTCTCCTGCCCCCAGATTCCTTCCTCTATTTAAGAGGTTTTACACATCACACATAATAAAAATAAAACCCTCTTCCTCTCTCTCGTCTCTCAAAACCATCCCTATAGCCTGTTATAGTCTGTGACCTCTTAATGAAAGCAAGAGTGTAAATAACACAACTCAACTCACAAGTTGACAACAAAAGTAATAATAATTATATCTGATTTAAAAAAATGTTATACCTAGCAGAGGTAAATCTTTATCCTTAAAGCCTCATTGTGCAAAATTTGATACTTTTGCTATTTGGCTCCCCCTTCAGTTGCTGAGCATAACACACTTATACACACTTTATTTACACACATTATTGTCATAAATATCTGTTGCACTCACTTCTTTCCACTGACAGTGGTACATCTGCATCTGTTTACAAGCTGATCTTGTTTCCTCCACCTACCCCCCTTCTTGTCACTTCCTCTATATTCCTCCAACGTTTCTTCTACTAAGCCACTTTCTGTCAGTTTATCTATCTTCTCTCCCTATAGCTATCTGCTTTTTCATTTTTTTGCTTTTTTTTGTCTGTGTACAAACTGATATCCAAAGTATATCCATGTGTGTTTTGTGCTAGTCTCCATTAGTGATAGACAGTCACTACCTCTGTGTGGACAGCCTGCAACCTTCCCAGATCCTCATCAGCTTTTCGGCTCTGCCTCTCTTGGGAGATGCAGCTAAAGAGAGTAAGGATTTATACACACACACACTTGATATTTGACCTTATCGTGTATGACCAAAACACCTTTTCTCTCCCCTTTACAACACTGCATAGAAAAGGAAATATCATCAGCGTGTAGGTCTGCAGTTCTTATCGCTCAGCTGCACTCCTGGAAGAGTCCCAAATCCCACTTGCCTGTTGTTACCATAAAGACCACTTCTTCCAAGGCAGCCATGCTTAACTTACCTTCAGGGTAGGTCAGCATTCTTGTATTTTGTGTCTTGTATATGGTATCACTTATAATTTTTCATCTCAATATTAACAAACAGTGCTAATTAAACACTGTCTATCAAAGGCTTCAGATATGTGACTAGTTAAATCTTGCTAGAGCCTTCCTGATGTAATACATTATATCTCATCTTATTGTATTAATATCTCTATTATGTAATGATTACCAATCTGAAGACATTTTAAGGACATACTCCATGTATGTAAACTAAATGTTATTGTTTCTTACATTTCAATTTTCTACATTCACACAAATATTTACCCAATGCTCAACAGCATGGCACACATTTAGAGCTTAGAGCTTTAATTCCCATCATGGGAATCTCAAAAAAATGTTTGAATTCTTTGCTCAGCACTTTTGGGACCTATTGATTACAGGAAGTAAATGTGTAAGCATTTTACTATTGGTGTGATTTTTACATCCATGTAGAGAACTACTTAAAGCTGTCAAGTGAGCAGAAGATGTCTGCCTACGTCAGATGCTCTGACGGCAGTAAAAAGCATCTGTCCTAGTCACTATTAATGGGTGCTACTTGGCCTAGAAGCAGAGGGCCTAGTTTCTGGGGTCAGGTGCAGGTATGCAGCAGTGCAATTACCGCTGAGCCATAATCACACTCATAGCTCTCACTGTGCCTATGTATGTCCATAGTACACTTTCTCCTAGAGATAATAGCTAATGCTTTTGGGGCATAATTTTCAAAACACTTTCACTCTTTCTATGTCAGCTCATCTGAATGTGCTACACATGTTGTTATATTTAGTTTATGTGTGACCTTCTGTGCTTTTACAAACATGATGTACATACTGTATGTTTCTTATTATTTTAAAATGTTTAATCTTTCCTACTTTTCAAGCATGTATCACCCTATTTTGTCCCATTTCACTTCTGTACCCTTTTGTATACTGTTCACAGCTCTGCTTTTGTGCTCATCCATCTAGTTGGCCACTGATTGCTAAATTATGTAAAGCTAATGGGTCCAAGGTAGTGGGCTTCACTCTTATAAGCCTAACCAGGCCCTGTGAACTCAGTTTGCCAAATGGCAAATACTAGGCTAACTGACCTACCTAGCATTACTTGACAGAAACATATTTCAGTTATTAAGAATACAAAGAGGTTTTATTTCATTGGATGCACTGTTTCCAGTATTTTCACTCTGATTGTTTTTGACCATTCCCAAAAGTAATGTAGGAGGAAAAGTACTGTATTTAGATCACTCTCCTCAGTAATGACATTGATCTGGCAGAATCTGGTCCAGATCCAGACCCTAAAAGGCAACTTTCTTGACCACAAAGTTGTTAAAATAATAAACATTATTTTCCTTTTTTATCATCTTATCCAGTCAAGTGAAAGCAGAGACCCAAAGATAAACGTTAGCTTCTGAGGTTTTGACAGTAGGCAGAAGGGACTGGTTAAATAGAAATTAAGACAAGGAAAAAAACTATAACTATAGGAAATAAGACTGGCAAGAATACATGGTATGGGATCTGGGACGATTCCTCCATACAGAATCTCTCCAGATCGTTCAAATTTTGAGGTCCACACAGGTGGACTCTCTTCTTCAGTTCACCCCACAGGCTTTGTATGGGATTCAAATCTTGGGACTGGGATGACCAGGGTCTTGACTTTGTGGTAAGGAAACATTTTTGTGTTAATTTTAAGCTTTTTGGCAGAGGCAGTCAGGTGTTCATTTAATATTTGTTGATATTTGATAGGATACATCATGCCATGTATACTAACAAGATGCCCAGAGCCTTTGGCAGAAAAACAGCCTGTGAGCATGAGGTACTTTTCCATATGGCTGCTTCTCTGGGTGCGCCAAAATCACCACTGATGTTTATTGCTAAAAAGCTCTATTTTGATTTCATCTGACCATAGAACCCGGTCCCATTTGAAATTTCAGCAGTGTCTGGGAAACTGAAGGTGCTTGAGTTTGTTTCTGGATGAGAGTAGAGGCTTTTTTCTTGAAATCCTTACCAACAATTTTGGGTGATATAGTTGGTGTTGGATTGTAGTTTTGGAGACTTTCTGACCCCAAGATTTAACTAACCTCTGCAGTTCTCCAGCTTTGATTTTTGGAGATTTTTTAGCCACTTGAATCATCTTCCTGACAGTGGACAAATTTCCTCTTCCAAGCTGTTCTATAACAGTACATTTGACTGGGATTTCATAATTACTGCCCTGATGGAGGAAATTGGCATTTTCAGTGTTCTTGCTGTTTTCTTATAGCCAC